>SNQJ01S0029128.1:145263-169391 GCA_010110895.2 Picea sitchensis | reverse complement strand
TATGCAGGAGGATTCGACCACTAACTTGCCACTCGTTGATCTTGGATCGGCTGGCTCGATCTCCCAGAATCTCCAAATCTCCTTTGAAACCTATCGTAAACTCACTAGGACAATAGGTACAAATGAGGTGGCATTGTGAGCCCTACAACTATATATAGTCCCTTTTGCGAAACTTTCGGTATCAATTACAGGAGCTCCAATCATCCGTTTTCTAATCCGTCTTCAACCACGAGATCATGATCCCCCCCCCTACACAATCACATCCACTGGGTCACCATCCATCCTTAGCCCCATAGGACACATTTTTCTCACACCCTGCCCATGTACGCATGCTTATATTCACAATTATTGAATAACTGTTATATGTTCTTTATCTTCAGATATTGTTCACATCGGGTATTCGGATTTTATGTGTGCAGGTACTTGGTCATCATGCATCAACGAAACCCCTTCAGGTATATCATCGACACTGAGATCTAATCATTCCCTCTAAATATCAATTTCATCTCCCAGTCACACCCTCCGACATTTACCTCTAGGGTCCCCCCATCCGGCTCTGCAGTACTCACACCTCTGTTACATTTCAATACTGTCAATCGATAACACTCTCTCCTACATGCATTGTCCCAATTGTAGTCCCCTTTTTCACTTTGAAACTCATGTTGTTTTCATCCCCTAGGGCTGGGAGTCCCAATAGTCTTCACATTCCCGATAATTAGCCACATGCTCCTTCTCCTCATTTTTCTAGCTTTCCCAAATGGACTCCCGGGTAATCTCATTACGGTTCACATTTGACTGCACCTCTACAATATCATTAACTCTCCATTTCCTCCACCATCAGTTTGCCCATCTGCAAATTCCCCTCCATTCATTTACCTCATTATTAGGGATGAGAGATATCTATGTTTGTATTATAAGAAGAGGCGTTAAGTGGAGTAATTTAGGTATTCATAAGGGTCATTTCATGTCATCATTTAGCTTGTGGACTTTCCTTAAAGGTTGATATGATGTCTTGATCTTAATCCAAAAAAGGCAAGGTCTAAATGATGTACAAAGTGGGTATCTCATGTCACTTCATGTTTTATGTCTCATGATAAATTGAAATAAAGTGTTGTTGAAAGGTCAATTTCTCAAAACATGCCAAGTGTCAGTTTTAAGTAGGCGCTACAAGAACTTCTAGTTGTCTTTTTTTTTTTATCATTGAATGAATTGTTGGAGGAAAAGAGGAGTGTGGCTTCTCCTAGCTGGGAAAATGAAGGTTTATTAACATGTTTACAAAACATGAAGCAATCATGGTCAACAAGAGAAGGTACAAGATCGACTTCATGACAAGATTATATGGCAGTACTACCACCTGCCAACTGCCATCATCCATTACAACATGCAGATGATGTTTTTTTTAACTGTTTTAAATTAACTGAGGTTTATTATTTGTTATGATTCCACATCTAGATCACAACTTGTTGTTAGAGAGCATTCCACGCAGCCATAAAATCCCACATTTAGCTCCACACAATCTAATTAACTGAGGTTTATTATTTGTTATGATTTCACATCTAGATCACAACTTGTTGTTAGAGAGCTTTCCACGCAGCGATAAAATCCCACATTTATCTCCACACAATMTGSATACCCTACATTCATACCAAAGAATCCAACATTTTGGTCTTGATAGTGAGCATGGGTAAGAGTRGTAATGTGAACAGGAAAGAGCTCGAAGATCCTGAGTTAATGGAAGCTTATGAAGAGGTAAAACACGTGTTTGACCATCCATGGTGGTATCCTTACTGCACCAGGTTAGATGGATATCATTATGGTGTATCCAGGGAGTTTGCTGAGGGTTTTGATGGAGAGAGAGTGAAAATTGTAGATCTGGAAATGTGGGTTACAAAAGGATCTATTGCTGCAGCCTATAATCTCCCCACTAATGGGGAAAATGGTTTAAGAACAAAATTATTACAGGTGGAGATGTGAACCAGTTCTTAAAACCAGAACATAGAGACCCTAATTGGGCCAAAGGGATATCAAAATAATGGTTGATTGCCGACTGGTTGGAGGTGTTACAAATGGTGAAACGTTATATTACTTGTGAAGGACGCTACTCCACTGTTATCCTTTTCCATATTCGTTTCCTTATTCATCTAGTTGGAATCAAGAGGATGATTTTACCATACTACTTCTTGAGGTATTTAAACAAAATGGCCAAAAAGATTAAGGAAACCCTAAAAAACCCCCTCATGGTATATACAATCGAGGCCTTATCAAGGTGTCGATTAATGACGAATTGGAGAAGAGGTAGATAACATGGGATCATTTTGTTTTTGGTCAGGGTTTGAACCTGAAACCTACTTTCTTGCCAAGAAGCTCAGTTGAGCCAACAAAGAAAGCTTCACTGAGTGAAAATATTCCTGTAGCTTCAAGGATAATTGAGAAGCGTAAGAGGAAGGCTAGTTCAAAGGCTTCAGAGGAACAAGTTGAGGTCACTCTAACAAATTTTCTAGTAAGAGAAGGGTCCTCTCAGTTGTAGGATGAAGGTAAGCCTCCATTCCCATCTGCTCATAAATTTTATGTTAGAAGGAGTAAGAGGTTGTTTCTTGCTAAAGAATAATCTAAGATGTCAAATAACAATCCTTGGCCTGAGCAAACATAGACACATTCAGAACATATATTGCATGAAGAACCCCCTCTAGATATAGTTCTGTCTAGTTCAAGATACTTTGAGGATGATGTTTGAAGATACAAAATATTGATTAGGAAAAGGCATATTAGGCCTCAAAACAAATTCATATTGAAATCTAAATCTATGTACAACCCTTCCATCAAAGACAAGGTAATAGTCATTGGCGAGGAGCCTACAAATCCTAAAGCAGAGCCTATAGCTAGTTATGAGAAGAAGACATAAAAAATGACTAAGTTAGATGATGATGTGCGTAAGAAGAGGTTAACCCAATCTCAAACAAAGAAATAAAGGAGGGAAAGTCTATATTTATTGGCTGAGGTAGCTAAGTGTGTGATTCAAGAAAATATTCAAATATGAAGGTTGAGATTCCTATGCAGACCTAGTTTTGGACTAAAGGTGGTTTTGAGTTTAAAGATCACTTATGTTTTACATATACTCGATATCTCATCCTCCTATAGATGGTTTCAGCTATGACTAGGGATTAAAAGGGTATTTGAAGAGTTAAATCGATATTTTGAAAAGGGCGCTACAGGAAGTTCCTGCAATATGCAGAAAAATTGCTCTCGCGCTACATGAACACCTATAACAACTTATTTTTCACCAAATGATACAATGCTAAGTTTTTGTAATGGATGAAGGGAGTTGTAGAGGTGGAAGGTCTATGGGATTATGGTTTTTAAAATACCTTATCAATACATGAAGATACTACAACTATACTACAACGCAGAGTGAGTATGTTATCTCTTTTAAAGATGGTCTGCAGGGTATTTTGGTGGATGACTATGCAATTAGCCACCTGTTCGAGTGGTTAGTTTCTAGATTCAAAGTCAGAATTGAATGAATCATTGAATATCATGTGCAAGGAGACAATTTTCTTTCCAAGTGGAATCAGATGAGTCTAAGACCTGTTCTAGTGCAAAGTTGTTGCCTAGGATTTGGTTTTCTGTTATATTTATTGTACCAGCTTTGTATTTGAGTAGTTAAGATAAGATTGCACCCTCAGGGCTTATAGCGATTAGTTATGATGTGTCACTAATTGTTTTGGTGACAATAAATGTATATGGTTTATGAAAACTCTATATGGTAAATGTATTATGGTTTATGGGATGAGTCAACATACGTACTGCTGACGTCAACATCCATACAGTACACATGGTAGGAGCAGGAAGGTGACACGTGGCATGCTAATGTCTTTATGATGATGTGGCAGTACTAAAGGTTTCCACATGTCACCCAATTTTGACATTTTTGGACTGATCCATGGATCAATCGGATTGTGCCATGTGGCATCCATATAGTCCATACATTAACATGGCGTGCTAACTTGGCAGTTGGCAATGTGGACCAGTGAAAGGTTGCCACATGGCCTAATGAGAGGCTTCCACGTGGAAGGTGGGAAAAACCCAAGGACACCCTATGAGCAAAAATTTGGAAAAAAATGGTTTGGCAGGTCTGCCAAATCTGGCAGACCATGCCAAACCTAGCCACGGTTATATCGTTTGGGGATGTTTCTAGCGACCCCACTAAAACTGGCAAAATATATATATATATATATATATTGTAACAATACAAATCCAAAAGGAGAGTTTACGGGGTTTGACCCCGGGACCTCCTCCCACACAAAGCGCCTTAACATATCCACCCTAACCAACAGGCCACGACCATTACATTGTAACCATCGCCCGAAATAATTATTAAATGATGCATCCTCCCAACCACAGGGGAGGCATGCGCGTACTGTACGACCTTTTGGGCATGCATTTCGAAGAAATTATAGTTATAATTGAAGGTTGCAGAGGGCACGAAAGCTGAGACAAATTTCTTCTTGGGCATGTGAGTGCCAGATTCAGATCGAGGCGTGTAGACAATCATTTTTGGGTAATTCGACGCTACGAATTCAATGGCGGTGTCTGTTTTCTGATCTGAGCATTATTTCTATAACTTGATTTCAGAATGAGGTATACTTATGTATTTTGCCAAATTATTTTGCTGAGTTAATGAAAGAGCCTACCCATTTGAGAGTAGGACCCGGAGACGTAGTCCACCAAGGATGAACTCCGTTATCAAGTTTTTGTGTTCATATATGATTCTTATGTCTCTTCATTTTTGAGATTTTCCTTCTTTAATGGTTTACTTTAATTTATTGTTTATAAGTCATGATGAAAAGATCCCAGATCATGTTGGTATCAGAGCAGTTGTCTTTGAATTGAATTGTTGAGTGTGCATGCTTACTAGGGACAAGCATAACCAGGGTGAAGGAACTCTTAATACTTTCAATCCCAAAGTTGGCCATGCATCCCAGAGGAAGAAAATGGCAGAAGAGGACAAGCGTGATGAACATGAGAAAAACTTTCACATGGTCTTTTATCAAATGTTAGAAATGGTCGAACGAATGTATGGAGATTATGAGAAGAGGATGAAGAAGAAATGGAATAAAAATGAAGCACATGAAGATGATGATGCTTCGGTAAACCAAGGGGTTGGAGGATATCCTCTTGAGCCTCTGTCTTCACCTTTAAGTTCTAGTTCTCATTCCTCTGAGCATTCTCATCATTCTCATCATTCTAGCCATAAAGCCTCTTTTAAGAAACCATTATTAAAACTTGATGTACACTTTTCTTTACCTATGTTTAATGGAGATGATAATCTTGAAAAGCTAGATGATTGGATCCGACAGGTTGAAGTGTATTTCCGTGTCCAACATATTGATGAAGAAGAAGTTAAAGTGCAACTGGATTCTCTTTGGTTGGAAGGAACCTCTCTCGTATGGTGGGAGAGAAAGCTTCAGGAAAAAAGTAAGTGTGGCAATCTTCTTTCCTCATGGTTGGAATTTAAATCAGTGATAAATAAGAAATTTTATCCATTAGGGTATTTACATAAAGCAATGATGGAATGACAAACGTTAAGGAAAAGTAAAGGTCAAACTATACAAAGTTTCATAGAATAATTTAGGAAGAAAGATCTTGCATTAAATATTCCTTTGGATTCTTATGAAACTTTAATGAAGTATATTGGCGCACTTAACAATTATATTCTTCATACTTTGGTCTTGTTTAACCCCACTAGTCTTGACGAAGTTTGTGTGCAAGACACGCACCTTAAGAATAGGGGGAAACATGTTTAAGAAGATTGTAACACCCCTGTTTCCCCCAACTTGTAATTAATAATTAATTAGGATTACCATGATGTGGCATGGGAACGATGTAAATGTATTATTGTTTGAATAGCCAAACAACTGACTGTGGGGGTGAAGCTTTGAAAGTACCGGCCATGATATCACTAGAGGAAAGAATGTGAAAACTATAAGAGGGGGTTCATTATGTCGAATGAACCAAAATTCCCCTTTGATGATGATAATAAACCTCCTCCAGATCCCAAGGAGAGAAATAAGTTAATGAAGAAAGGACCGGTGGTTGAACTATCAACCACCCCCATGAATGGAAGCATGGTTTAACTACAGAATGTCAGCCTGAAGTGCCACAGGGTCCTGCGGACCTAGACTAACCCGATCTTTCCTTTTGACAAAAGGAACAATATAGAAGGGAGGTGCGTGCAAGGCACGTAAGGGAATAAAGAGAAGAGTGGAGAATGTGAGAATATCTCCAGATAAGAACGAGCAGAAGGATACAAGATTGATGATGAGGAAGCATATGATAAACCTCGTCGAGTCCGTAAAAGAGAGAGGAATCCCTGAGAGTTTGCAGATAACGAGACTTGAGTAGAAGACCGTGAGCTTGATGTTGAGGAAGTATCTGATAAACCTCGCAGGAGATGTGAAAGAGAAAGGATCGTTGAGAATTGGCATAAATTCCCTAGTGATATCATGGCTTGGCACGGGGGTGGCCAAAGCGCTAAGAATGAATACCTTTGAGCCTATGGTTGGGTGGAAAGGCGAACACCCATAGTCAGTTAGTTGGCAGCAACCTGTAATAGATAAGTATTCCTATATCCTGTGTAATTAAACTATAACTGTAGATTAAAGTTGGATATCTTATGAATGTTTCAGGGATGTGCATGATTTCTTAATGGTTATACTGCATCCATTTAATTCTTCCTGATTGTGTATTCAAGAAATTAAGGAATTATCTGGCTTGTACATGTAATTGCCCGAGCCCTGTGGTGGCTCCAGTTAAAATAAAGGAACTGTGAGTTCGTTGACCTTGGACATAGTCTCACGTGTGCATGTCAACACTCCCAGTCATTCTGAGTCTCTTGGAGGAAGGAGTCTGTTAAGATCAAGAGAGGTAGTGCATGTATGCACTGGCTCTCTGCAAAGAAGGCAGAGAACAAGAACCTCTTAAGTTCTAGAGTTTATGAATGATCGCAAGGGGTGCGCTGAAGAATTCCTCTAAGTGTTAAGTTCAGGAAAAATAGTGCAAGGTGCCTAAGTATACTAGAGCTGACGAAGATCAGGAAGGATAGCGAGATTCAAGTCTCGAAAGGGAATATCCTTTCGTTTGGAAGATTAATGGATGAGATTAGTTCGAGAGGAGATGAAGCTCTTCACGATCATCAGATCTAGAGAATGGACGTAGATGTTAATCCTTCGAGCCCTTCGAACTTCGCAGGTCCAACGAATTGGGTATACTTGTCATACAGGAGGTGAATCCCACGAAGTCCCGAAGTTAATCTGGGCCGTAGATATGAGGATTCCTGAGAGCTATCCCGACTGTCGGATCTACGATATAGTTATCCCAGTGTTGACCACTTCAGGAGGACAGGGGTGTTGTAACATCAAGACCCCCTCGAAGAACAGAGTCATGAAGTAATGTGGATTGTGGATCTAAGGATCCTTTGGGTACCTTCTCGATCGTCCATCATAAAGAACACGTGGAACCAGATCCTGTACTCTGGGAGTTTAACACACCAGAAGGAAGCAGGTGAAAAAGGTTGAAGACTCCCGAAGTCACAGGGAGTTGGAGGAGATCTGAACTGTCCATCAATTGGGACATGTGTCAGTATATCGTTAACTTCGGAGGTTTTGAAGGTTGGAGCTTCAAAAAATCCATGAAGCTCAGAGTAACAGAGAGGATATCAATCGTCCATCGTTTAGGGATGCGTGGCAGGTGATGTATTACTTCGGAGGATAGCCACTTGGAAGAAAAGTGGGACAAGAACTCCTGAAGGACCGGAGGCCGGATTCCACTTGAGACATTAATGTTAGAGGACAAGTGTCAAAATATCTGATACTCTGGAAGGATTACACTTTGGAGGTTTACGGTTGCAAGTACCTGAAAATCCACTGAAGCAGAGAGTCCCAAAGTAAATCAGAACCGTTGATGTTCGGTGGACTCGTGGCTTAAGATCATGCAATCCAGATACTCGACACTCCAAAAGACTCGAGGGGAGGTATTTTGGAACTCACTGAAGCCCCTGAGCCCAAATTTTTGGTGGTCCATTGATCTAGAAAGGGAAAAGGGACCGTGGATCCCTCTCCCGTCATTTCAGAACTTCACCAGTTCAAATTTTGGAAGAGTTCACGAGTGGTGAAGTGAAAACGCTCGAAGCCTGAAGTTCCGAAGCACACTTTGAGTAGGCATCGAGTTACATCCAGAGGTCTTATGAAGGAAGGGGCCTAGCATGGAAAGCTAGCGCCTGTTGCTAAAATCCTTAAAAAGGGGCCAGGAAAGAGCCCGTGGGTTTGGAAGGACCTACACTTTGGAGAAAGGGGAACCTAAAGAGAGTTAAGGAAAACAAATTTTTGATGCCCCATCCCTTAAAAGAATTTTAAGGGGTCAGTTGTGTTACAAATTTGCATCGGAGCATGACAACAACACTTGGCCTACTTGGGCTCATGTATGAGTCGTATGAAAATAGTTTTGGAGGAATTTAAGGGGTAACACCCTATCTTACCCCATTCCTGAGAATCTTAGTAAATATCTACTGAAGAGAGGAGTGAGATCTTTTACTATTGATAGATGGTTTGGAAATTTTCACTGTATGTTGGCAATTGTTATCATTGAAATTTCATCTGCAAATGGTTACAGAAATCCAACACCTCCAAACACCTATTAGTTCATTCATGGTCCAAAAAATGCATTTCCAAAGGGCACAAACTATACAATTGGTTATAAAATCAACATGCGCTCAGAATGCAAAGGACGCACATGCACGTGCGCTAGTCGAAAATGACGGAAAAGTGCATATGTGCCTGATGTGCGACTGTGGATGCAAAAAGATGTGCACACTTCAGAGCAACACATTAATGATTCTGGTCAGCCTCCCACCCACTTCTAGTTCAACTCCCAAGTCGAATTGACCCCCAAATCTGAGCTGAATCCGAGTGGGGGGTTGGTCAAAGACCTAAAGGTGCCCTAAAAGGGCCCCTTGTTCACACTAAAGACCGGTTGGATAATGCCTCAAAGATTTTCTATAAAAAGAGGCCATGGGAGAACTATATTTCCAAGAATCTATTTGTATTGTTATGTTGCCTCTATCCTCCTGCAAGGAACCTCTTTCCTCATTGGATCATATAAGCACCATTTCATTGGGCCATTCACATCACCTCTTGAATGAATGATCTTTAGATTTCTTCACCATTTCCTTTTAGTTTGCTATTTGTAAGAAGATCTCTCTCATTGGGGGTTCAAGAGCCCTCCCTTGGAGGAAGAGGGGACCCATAAGTATCCCTTTCTCTTTGGTGTTTGCCCACTAATACAATCTATCCATTGGTGGCATGAATATCAGTTTTTATTTTGTTCTATTTCCATTATGCACCTTAGTTTAGTTTCTTTAATTATTATTAGCTTAGTTGTTTCTTTGTTTCTTGTGCTTGATGTTTCTAACTCTTGCACTCATTTCTGTCCTATCTAGCTAACCCAACTGGACTTGTAAGTGTCCTTCTTTTGCTCATTTAGGTGACGAAAAGGATACAACATATTGATGACTCCTGTGCCCGCACCAGTGAACAATAATTTTTTTTTAGCAACCTAGAGGCTGCCAAAGGTCCCTGTACACCCGACTCCTCATCTCTCACCGCCTCTTTTAGGAACGCCCAGTCTCTCTCCCTCCAGTGGAATGGCATCGTCAACTGGTCACTTTCATCCACATATACAGTACTCGATCAGAGACTAAAACCCATAAAAACACCAAAAGTCTCAAAAAGATAAGTTTTTTACACCCCTCAGATTTGCCTCAAGTGAGCGGATGTTTTCCCCACATGCGCACACACATGCACGCCTGTTCATCCCATAGTTGTGAATTCATGCACAACTATCGGAGAAACAGGGGTGCATGCATGTGACCCTGGCACACAAAGAGACACACATTCAAGTGCGCCTATTTTCTACACAGTTGCACACACATGCGCAAATGTCAGGGACACAACCATGCATGAATGCACAACTGTTCTTCGAATAGGTGCGCATCCAATGCACAACTGTTCTTCGAACAGGTGCACATCCAATGCACAACTGTTCTTCGAATAGGTGCGCATCCAATGCACACCTTTTTTCCCCCTTCAGGTGCCCCAGTGCGCGGATGTCCCAATTACAACCACGCACTCATGCACGTGAATCATTTGATCGCCCACACACTAGAAATCCCACCCCCTCTAATTCCCTCCGTACGACCATTTGTACGACCCTTCCCAAAATAGAAATTCTAATTACCATGCAGGAGGATTCGACCACTAACCTGACACTCATTGATCTTGGATTGGCTGGCTTGATCTCCTAGAATCTCCAAATCTCCTCTGAAACCTCTCGTAAACTCACTAGGACAATAGGTACAAATGAGGTGGCATTGTGGACCCTACAACTATATATAGTCCCTTTTACCAAACTTTCATGACTAATTACAGGAGCTCTGATCGCCCGTTTTCCGATCTGTCTTCAACCACGAGATCAAGATCCCTCCCCCTACACAGTCACATCCACCAGGTCACCATCCATCCTCAGCCCCATAGGACACATTTTTCTCACACCCTTCCCATGTACACATGCTTATATTCACAATTATTGAATAATTGTTATATGTTCTTTATCTTCAGATATTGTTGACATTGGGTATTCAGTTTTTATGTGTGCAGGTACTTGGTCATAATGCATCAACGCATCCCCTTCAGGTATATCATTGACACTGGCATGTAATCATTCCCTCTGAATATCAATTTCATATCCCAGTCATACCCTCTGACATTTACCTCTAGGCCCCCCCCCATCCGGCTCTGCAGTAGTCACACCTCCGTTACATTTCAGTACTTTCAACCGATAGCACTCTCTCCTACATGCGTTGTCCCAATTGTAGTCCCCTTTTTTGCTTTGAAACTCATGTTGTTTTCATCCCCTAGGGTTGGGAGTCCCAATAGTCTTCACATTCCCGATAATCAGCCACATGCTCCTTCTCCTCATTTTTGTAGCTTTCCCAAATGGACTCCCGGGTAATCTCATTACGGTTCACATTTGACTGCACCTCTACAGTATCATTAACCCTCCATTTCCTCCACCATCAGTTTGCCCATCTGCAAATTACCCTCCATTCATTTACCTCATTATTAGGGATGAGAGATATCTATATTTGTATTATAAGAAGAGGCGTTAAGTGGAGTAATTTAAGTATTCATATGGGTCATTTCATGTCATCATTTAGCTTGTGGAATTTCCTTAAAGGTTGATATGATGTCTTGATCTTAATCCAAAAAGGCAAGGTCTAAATGATGTACAGAGTGAGTATCTCCTGTCACTTCATGTTTTATGTCTCATGATAACTTGAAATAAAGCTTTGTTGAAAGGTCAATTTCTCAAAACATGCCAAGTGTCAGTTTTAAGCATGCACTACAAGAACTTCTAGTTGCCCTTTTTTTTTTATCATTGCACAAATTGTTGGAGGAAAAGAGGAATGTGGTTTGTCCTAGCTGGGAAAATGAAGGTTTATTAACATGTTTACAAGACATGAAGTAGTCATGGTCAATAAGAGAAGGTACAAGATTGACTTCATGACAAACTTATATGGCAGTACTACCACCTGACAGCTGCCATCATCCATTAAAACATGCAGATGAAGTTTTTTTTAACAATTTTAAATTAACCGAGGTTTATTATTTGTTATGATTCCACATCTAGATCACAACTTGTTGTTAGAGAGCATTCCACGCAGCCAGAAAATACCACATTTAGGTCCACACAATCTAATTAACAAAGGTTTATTATTTGTTATGATTCCACATCTAGATCACAACTTGTTGTTAGAGAGATTTCCACGCAGCGATAAAATTCCACATTTATCTCCACACAATCTGCATACCCTACATTCATACCAAAGAATCCAACATTTTGGTCTTGATAGTGAGCATGGGTAAGAGTGGTAATGTGAACAGGAAAGAGCTCGAAGATCCTGAGTTAATGGAATCTTATGGAGAGGTAAAACACGTGTTTGACCATCCATGGTGGTATCCTTACTGGACCAGGTTATATGGATATCATTATGGTGTATCCAAGGCATTTACTGAGGGTTTTGATGGAGAGAGAGTGAAAATTGTAGATCTGGAAATGCAGGTTACAAAAGCATCTATTGCTGCAGCCTATAATCTCCCCACTAATGGGGAAAAATGGTTCAAGAACAAAATTATTACAGGTGGAGATGTGAACCAGTTCTTAAAACTAGAACATAGAGAACCTAATTGGGCCAAAGGGATATAAAAATAATGGTTGATTTCCGACTGGTTGGAGGTGTTACAAATGGTGAAACGTTATATTACCTGTGAAGGACGCTACTCCACTATTATCCTTTTCCATATTCGTTTCCTTTTTCATCTAGCTGGAATCAAGAGGATGATTTTACCATACTACTTCTTGAGGTATTTAAACAAAATGGCCAAAAATATTAAGGAAACCCTAAAACACCCCCTCATGGTATATATAATCAAGGCCTTATCAAGGTGTCGATTAATGACAAATTGGAGAAGAGGCAAAAAACATGGGATGATTTTTTTTTTGGTCAGGGTTTGAACCTAAAACCTACTTTCCCACCAAGAAGCTAAGTTGAGCCAACAGAGAAAGCTTCACCAAGTGAAAATATTCCTGCAGCTTCAAGGAGAATTGAGAATCGTAAGGTGAAGGCTAGTTCAAAGGCTTCAGAGGAACAAGTTGAGGCCACTCTAACAAATTTGCAAATAAGAGAAGGGTCCTCTCAGTTGCAGGATGAAGGTAAGCCTCCATTCCCATCTGCTCATAAATTTTATGTTAGAAGGAGTAATAGGTTGTTTCTTACTAAATAAGAATCTAAGATGTCAAATAACAATCCTGGGCCTGAGCAAACATAGACACATTCAGAACATATATTGCATGAAGAACCCCATCTAGATATAGTTCTGTCTAGTTCAAGATACTCTGAGGATGATGTTTGAAGATACAAAATATTGATTAGGAAAAGGAATACTAGGCCTCAAAACAAATTCATATTGAAATCTAAATCTATGTACAACCTTTCCATCAAAGACAAGGTTATAGTCATTGACGAGGAACCTACAAACCCTAAAGTAGAGCCTATAGCTAGTTATCAGAAGAAGAAATAAAAAATGACTAAGTTGGATGATGATGTGCCTAAGAAGAGGTTAAATCGATATCAAACAAAGAAGGAAAGGAGGGAAAGTCTATATTTAGTGGCTGGGGTAGCTAAGTGTGTGATTCAAGAAAAGATTCAAATATGAAGGTGGAGATTCCTATGCAGACCTAGTTTTGGACTAAAGGTGGATTTGAGTTTAAAGATCACTTATTTTTTACATATACTAGATATATCATCCTCCTATAGATGGTTTTGGCTATGACCAGGGCTTAAAAGGGTATTTGAAGAGTTAAATCGATATTTTGAAAAGGGCGCTACAGGAAGTTCCTGCAATATGCAGAAAAATTGGTCTAGCGCTACAGGAACGCCTATAGCAGCTTATTTTTCAGCAAATGATACAACGCTGAGTTTTTGTAATGGATGAAGGGATATGCATAGGTGGAAGCTCTATGGGATTATGGTTTTGAAAATACCCTATCAATACATGAAGATACTACAACTATACTACAATGCAGAGTGAGTATGTTATCTCTTTTAAAGATGGTTTGCAGGGTATTTTGGTGGATGACTGTGCAATTAGCCACCTGTTCGAGTGGTTAGTTGCTAGATTCAAAGTCAGAATTGAATGAATCACTGAATATCATGTGCAAGGAGACAACTTGCTTTCCAAGTGGAATCAGATGAGTCAAAGACCTGTTCTAGTGCAAAGTTGTTGCCTAGGATTTGGTTTTCTATTATATTTATTGTGCCAGCTTTGTATTTGAGTAGTTAAGATAAGATTTCACCCTCAGGGATTATAGCGATTGGTTATGATGTGTCACTAATTGTTTTGGTGACAATAAATGTATATGGTTTATGAAAACTATATATATTGTATGAAAGAGATGGAGAAGGGTTCGATCCATGTTTTGGCTTGTCACTGTTAATATTTTAAAACAATTTTGGTTTATCTTTGCCTATGTAAAGACTCCAGTTGCAAATAAATCCAATTTTTAGTGTGTGTTTCTGTCCTTTGTTTATCATCTTCAATATTTCATCTAAAACACTTTGTTGATGTTATATGATTTTATGACAATGCATTTGTGCTGAAAAGATTGCTATAAAGTATTTTTTGGGAATCTTTACCACAATAATGTTTTTCCCTTTTAAAGCTTATTTAGAATGGATATCTGAATAAAGGTTTATTCTTATGTTGTATAAGGACATTAAAGGAGATGATTGTTCATTGGTGAAATTATCAGTTTTGTTTTACATTTATCCTAATCACATCACCTAAATATTAAATCACTAACCATCAATTTTATTTACCTAGCTTGCTGCATATAGGAAAGTGACTAAAATAGATTAGATCATTAGTTCCTTTCAAACCAAGAGAGATCTTACCATTTTCATATCAAATTTAAGCATTTTGAAACGAGATGTGTTAGGATTGTTCATAAGGAAATCTAGGAACAACTTCTAACACTAACATCTTTTGGCATTGTTGTCGGGGATGAAATGATGATATTTTCCCTTGGTAGAACAAAAAAAGTTTTTATATCTAGTTCTAGATGGCGAAGCTCGAACTAGGTACAAGTATACTTCAATATATTTTCACCCGGTGACTCCACATAAGGCACACTGGATCTGAAGAAAAAGGGGAGTAGAGCCCAACCAGAATATCCAAACATGCCTATTGTTTTAGACTCTGAGAAGATCGTAAAACAATCCAAAATATTTCACAAATAAATGTCTGAGAATTTGTCAATTTTACCTCCTTTTGAAGGATCCACCTCGGGGAAGGAAAAATTTGTTGAACAAGAATCCTTTTACACACCCTATCTTGAGATAAGGTATAAGTGTGAGGAAGAACTTGACCATACTGAAAGAGAAGAGTACATCCCTTCTGAATACACCCCCTTTGAAAATATCCCAGTCCTTAAAGAAGTTGACAAGAAAGAGGATTATGATTCTATACATGTTTCTCCATCATACATTCGTTTAGTTGAAAAATCCTAAAGAAGAGAAACCCAAACTTAACCTCCGAGTCAATATCTTAGTTGCTAAAAAACTTGCTGAAGAAATTCTCTAGTCCTCTCCTAAGATTCAATTGGTGAATATCCCAAATCCCTCATCACCCCGGTCAACACATAGAAATCAATCTTTAGGTGGTCAAACCATGGCAGGTGTAGCACCATCCAATCCAATGTATGTCATCAGGGTTGCAAGACATGCACCTTTAGTGTTTCCTAATAATCTCCATAATCTTACAGGTAATCATTACATGTAGTACCTTTGAAGTTTTGACAATGAGGGGGAAAAGACAATAGAGGAACATTTGACAACTTTATACTCCTTTGCTGATAATTTTCAGGTGGACTATGAAGATGTATGGATGAGGAGTTTTTCTTAAAGTTTATATGGAGAAGTGCGGAAGAGGTTCAAAAGTTTAACAACTAATTCAATTGCCACTATTACAGATCTTGATGCTACCTTCTTGAGAAATTGGGGAGACAAGAAATACAATTTGTATTATATGATAGAGTTTAGTAATCTCCAAAAAAAAATGGTGAGTCTGTTTCTGATTTCTCCTAGAGATTCAATCGAATGTACAAGAATATATCGAGTGATATTAGGCCATCTGAAAGGTTAGCAAATGTAACTTATTCTAATTCCTTTGATGCTCACTTATATCTTCTATTAAGGGAAATAATATCGACCACTTTGGATGATATGAAAGATTCAACTCTATAATTTGAATCCAACATTTAGCATTTGAATGACTTAAGAAGAGGTTAGACAAGGGAAATAAAAAGGAGGAACACAAGTCCTCTTCAACGAATAAAAAAAATCAGAAGATTTCCTTGGAGGATATGGCTAGAAAGATGGAGGAAATGTCAACTGAGTTATCTAAAATCAGATTGGAAAATAAAAAATGGAATACACCTCGGGAAGGAACTCAAAATACAAATAAATATAGAATACCGTATAACCCTTAGATCTTGTAGAGGGATAAGAGGAACAATGATGATCAAAAAATTCAGCCACCCCTACAGAACAATTATATTGAAGAAAAACAAGAAGCTGACGAGGTAGATGAAGAATTGGAAATTCAATTGATTGGAGAGGAGTTTGTTTTTAGCCACTTAACTCATAATGAATATGAATATTCACTAATGGCACATGCTCAGGTAAATGCATAAAACATGCTCTATCAAACAAATCAACAGGGTTACAATATTAGATCCAGACAAGTTCCTGCTAAACCAGATCCTCAAAAGGATAAATCTGTTGTCCCAGCATTGCATCCAAGCAACATAAATCCTGAAAGGAAGCAAGTGCAATCAACTATAAAATTAGAATCCCCAGAAGAAGACAAGTTCTCATCTCCTTTCAGTTTGGAACACAAGATAAGTAAAATAAAAATTGACATTCCTTTGACTGAGTTGGTTAAAACTAATACTTATAGGAATCAAATTTTGAAGTGGTTACAACCTTCTCCTGTCATTGACCCTGTCTCTGATGTGATAAATCTGCAAGATGAGAAACCAATTATTAACTTAGGGCCAATAATATAAGAGATAAATGACTCCACTCCCCCTTTTTATGTCTCATTACACATTCATGAAAAAATCCTTCATAATTTCCTGTTAGATTCAGGAGCTCCACACAATATCATGCCAAAGGTTTTCATGGAAGAGTTAGGATTAGAGATTACCAAAGCGTATCGCGATCTCTTTTATTTTGATTCTAAAAAAGTCAAATGTTTGGGGGTTATCAAAGACCTTGTTGTCTCATTATCTCAAATCCCAGCTAAGATTCTAGTCATGGATATGATTGTAGCTGATATTCCTCCCAGGTTTTGGATGTTGTTGTCCAGATCTTGTGGTAAGAATCTTGGGGGATCTCTTCAAATGGACCTTTCTTATGCTACCATACCTATTTTTTGGGGGGAATTTAGAAGACTTTATTGAGAGAATCAATTGGAATATGTCATCAGCGATGGTGATAATCCTTCAAATCACCATATCTATGTAGCTGATGTGGATTTGCGATCCTCCATATTTCATATTGATGATGTTTCCCAATAATCATTTCCTTTGACAAAACCAATTGATGTTCCACATTTTTATAAGAATCAAAATCTATTGTGGAAACTATTTTTAGATGGAGCCTCATCCAAAGAAGGTGCAGGGGCAGGTGTGGTGTTGATTTCTCCTGTAAATAAAGTCATTACCCTCTCTTACAAGTTATAATTTGAGACAAAAAATAAAATTTCAGAGTATGAGGCACTGGTTTTAGGTCTCAGGGAAACCAAAGAAATGAAAATTCAACATTTAAAGGTTCATGGGGATTCAAAGATTATTGTACAACAAGTTATAAATTTATATTAGACCAGGAACATTCGGTTGGAAGAATACATAAATGAGGTATGGGACATCATTGAGGGCTTCTTTCTATATTTTAATATTTTGTGTCTTTCGAGAAATCAGAATGAGCAGGTTGATTCACTTATTGTGGCAGCAAGTACCTTCAAACCTCCTTTACCCCCAAAGCTAAAATATGAAGTAGAGGTAAGGTACATGTCTTCTATCCCAGATAACATCAAGTATTGGAGAATGTTTGAGTAAGATTCTGAGATCAATAGATTCCTTGAATATGTGGATGAGTTTTATTCAATTCATATTGACCAACATGAGGATGTGGATGAGGATAAGCAAAATTTAATTTTTCAGAACATGATTGCTCGGAACACGGTCTTGCAATTGCCCACTAATCATATCCCAAAAGGTCTAGTTCCTCTTGAAATATTTTTTATCACAATGATGTTCTTGTTAATCCACCTGACCTGGAAAAAGAGGCAGATGTGATTGATTGGAATCTTGGGACTGCTGCAAATCCCAAGCATGTTAAATTGTCAAAATTAATGTGAGGAAAACAATGAGCCAGGTATGAGAAAAAAATGATAAAAGATTTTATTGATGTTTTTTCATGGAAATATGAAGACCTTAGGACCCTTGATGTCAACATTATTCAACACAAGATACCTTTGAAAGAAAATTTAAAACCATTCAACCAGAAGCTCAGGAAGATCAATCCTATTTTGTTGTGTATTATGGAAAAGATGGTTAAGAAAATTCTAGATGATAAGATCATTGTTCCCTTGAGATACTCTGATTGGATAACAAATTTGGTACCTGTGAGAAAAAATAATGGTGAAATCATACTTTGTGTTGATTTTAGAACCTTAAATAGGTGTTCTCGGAAAGACAACCATTCACTTCCCAAGATGGAACATATTTTGCGGAGGGTACTTTATTCTAGTAGGATGTCTATGATTGATGGTTTTTCCAGATATAATCAAGTGGTTTTTCATCTGGATGATATGGACAAGACTTCTTTCACAGTTCACCATCAAACACTTTTATGTATGCTTGTATGCCTTTTGGTTTGACGAATGTAGGTGCAACTTTTCAATGAGCCATGGATATTGCCTTTGTGGGAGAAACATGATAAGTTTGTGATCATCTATTTGGATGACATCACTGTGTTCTCTAGATTTGATGAGGAGCATATACACCATTTAAGATAGGTATTTATGAAGTGAAGAAGGTATGGTTTTTATTTAAATCCAAAGAAGTCTCAGTTTTCTTTGGAACAAGGTAAATTGTTAGGCCACATTGTTTGTGCGGATGGAGTCAAAATTGATCCTGTTAGAGTGGAATCCATTCAAAATATTTGCATCCTAAGAAATAAGAAGGAAATTCAATTTTTTCTTGGGAAGATAAAATTTCTTAGAAGGTTTATTCCCAACTTTGCTGAAATGGCCAAGTACATCACTGGTATCTTAAAAAAAGGTTCGATATTAAATGGAGTTCTAAAGCCAAAGATTTATTTGGATCTATCAAGCATGTTATTTCAGATGCCCCTGTTTTAATTAGTTCTTATTTTGAAAATGAATTTCTGATTTTTTATTTTCCATCTCATGATACTCTAGTAGTTGTCCTGTTGCAAAAAGATTCAGAGGGTTTTGAGAAGCCCATTGCATTTTTTAGCAGGGCACTTCAAGATGCAGAGCTGAAATATGATATCGTGGAGAAACATGATTTTTCTTTGGTCAAAGCATTGAAATATTTTAGATTTTATGTGTTTCATTCCAAAATCATTACATATGTTCCATCTAGTGATATTAAAGACATCTTGTCTCAGCCGAAAAATGATGTAAGGAGAAGTAAATGGATATCTAAGTTGCTCGAGTATGACATGGAAATCAAACCTACAAAGCTAGTTAAAGGTCAGGGATTAGCTAAGTTGCTAGTTGATTCTAATTGAATGGTTTTGGGAGTCAACTACATCTGTAACAATTCAGGACATCTGCATCCTAAAGACACCAACTCTTAGGTGAATGAAAATATTTTTGAATCTGACTGGTACAAAGACATTCTTTATTTTTTTACAGAATTTACAAGCTCCTCCGGGTATGGACAAGTCTAAAGTGAGATATCTCAAACTCAAAGCTGTTGAGTATTGTGTGAATAATCGGACTTTGTTTTGGAGGGATCCTTAAGGATTATTGCCGAGATTCCTTGATGAAGAAGAATAAGAGAGAGTCATGACAAAATTTCATGAAGGAGTGTGTTGAGGACACCACTTCTAGAAGTCCAATGCATATACGATACTTAGGGTTGGTTATTATTGGCATAATCTATTTTCCGAAATATGTACAAGGGTTAGAGCATGTGAAAAATGACATATATTTGCTGGTAAGCAGAAGCTCAAACCATTTCCTCTCAAGATTGTGAAAGTGTCTGCACCTTTCCAACAATGGGCTCTGGATTTCATAGGTGAAATTCATACTCCATCTAGTGGAAAACATAGATGGATTTTGACAGCCATAGATTATTTCACGAAGTGGATAGAGGATGTTTCTACAAGGAGAGCGACTAAAAAGGTAATCATGATTTTTCTTGAAGAAAATATATTATCTATATTCAGTTGTACAGAAGTGATTATCATAGATAATGTTGCAACTTTTAAATCTGCTAACATGATAAAATTTTGTGAATACTGTGGCATCAAGCTTAGGCATTCCCCTTCCTATTACCCATAGGGTAATGGGCTAGAACAATCATCCAATACAAGTATATTTAGGATCATTAATAAGTTGATGGAAGATAACAAGAGGGATTGGGATTCTAAGTATAAATATGCCTTGTGAGTTGACCGTGTTAGCACAAAAAGAGAAACCCGAACCTCGTCTTTTCAACTAGTCTATGGGATGGATGCGTTTTTTCCAACACAACTTGATTTTCTTGTTGTGAAGTTTCTACAAGAAATTGAAGCTGAACATAATGATGTTATCAAAAGGATATGTAAAGTTTTAGAGTTACATCAAGCAAGACAGAGACTTCTTGAAAAATCTCATCAGCATCAACAAAAGGTTAAAGAGACTTTTGACAGAAAATAAAAAATAGAGCAACTAATACCTCGAGATTTGGTTTTGAAATGGGATTCCCACAGAGAAGACAATCATGGGAAGTTTGACAACTTGTATTTGGGTCAATTTAGGGTGGATAGGGTCTTTGACAACAACACCTTCCTATTGCATAATTTTATTTGCATATCCAATATGCGGTCCTAAAATGATATCTTGGTATTCAAGAAGTTTAGGAAATGAGGTGTTTGATGAGTAAAAGCACCTCCTCCCGAATAACCATATGTTAATTCTTCATTAGGTCTTCAGTATTTCCTACTATGGGCTCATCGGTGCTCGTTTACTATGCATTCGTAAGGTCTCATTTTGAAATGCTCACATAGAAATGTTGGCTTGTGTTTGATAATCCATTATTAATCCTTTGGGTTTCGATCAAATAATCTCATCCTAAAGTTTCAATCAAACTATCTATTAGGTCGGGTGGGATATTATGAATCAAATCATTAATTGGATTCTTTCGTGAGTGAAGTCCAATCCCATGCCACTTGAGAAACACCTACTTATATTCTCTTTTCTTTCAACCACATATTGGAATTTCCTCAGTGATTCAATGATGAAACCTCTCATTCTGGGGGGTCGGGTGGGCAATTTCCTATTATAGGATTCCATTGAGTTGGGATTTATCACTCAACCACCATTGAGAATATAAGAATGGAATAATTTCTCAGGCCTTGACCTCCTATTTCTGGCTCGCATACACTCACCCCTCAACCTCCTACCCTTGTTGATGCTTTGGTTGACCCTCTCATTTCCAAAGGAAAATAGGATAGGGTATGGGTGCGATCTCATTCATCGAACTTTAGGACCTTTATGCACCTATTGATTGGTGTAACAGTGCCTTTACTTTAGGCGCTTGACTGAAAAACCACAGAGAAATGTGCTCGATCGACCTCTCTCACTCTTAATTCACCTATTGATTGATGTGGCTTCATTGATCTTACAAAAAAATCTCTAGGATGATTAAATAACCGAGACTTCCTCTCCCTCGACATCCTCAACTCCCTAACATTGGTTGAGGGAGGGAATTACCCTCCTCACGCTCAACATTTCCAAAAGAGAGAAATTCAATTCCTTCCCCTTCCCAAGTATTCATCTGGCTTAAGATTTGAAAGTGAGCAATTCAAACGAGAATATTAGGGCCTTTCAAAATCCTCTTTCATGCTTGGTCGACTTAACCAACTAAAATAGATGTAATGGTAGGTGTAGCAGTGCCGATTGAAACCACCTCGTTTAATGCTCCTTCCAACCTCAATTTATTACCCTAGTTGATCCACTCCTTTTAGTGTCCTTCTCTGACCCGAACTTCCTCCGATTTAGTTATTTCTCAATTAACCCTTGATTTTTAATGAAGGTATTTCTCTCATATAACCACTCATTATTATATTTTTCCTTTCTAACTTTCTTGTATGCATTTATTATTTGATTATCATTATCTTCACTATCCTTTTATGGTTTAATATCGTTTACTTCTAATGCCTTATTGCTTAAATTATCCTTAATATGTATCTTTTAATTTATTGTTCCCTCCCCCCTTAATCATTTATTGTTTCATATTTTCTACACACAAAAAAAATCATTTATTGTTTCATATTCTCTCAAAGTGAAAAAAATTTGTTTAATTATAGCAAAATTTTATATATTTTTCACATATCTTATGATTTTAACCCTTTATATTTACTCTTGAGTATGATATTTTCTAATCACTTAGCTTCTCTTGTCCCTGATAATGAGTAGTGTGTCCAAAGGTTAGACATTTCAAAACTATTTACACAATTTATTTCTACAACAAATATGCTTAATCTTCAATATTTTAAAATTTACTCCATACAATGCTTTAACATTTATATTAAAAAAATGTTAATGAATGTCTTCAATATATTGACATTTACATAATCCCTCTGCAAAATCTAACATTTATATGTAAGGATCTAGCATTTGTATTAAAAGAAAATTAATGAATGCATTGGTTTGAAACGCGTTTGGAATATTTCCATAATTCCGAAAGACAATTATATAAAGGAAATGAGACGACCTCACACACCGACTCAAAACTCTCTTTTATATAAAATTGAACTTTCAGAGTAGCTCTTCCAACCACATTTTCAACCCCATAAGTATTTGGGATACTATTTCACCCAATAAGTATGTGGGATTGTTTCATTGATAATGAAGACTTCCTCACACATAGCCTCAAATCTCTTTTTTATAAAGTTGAACTTTCAAACGGCCTCTCACACACGGCCTCAAAAATCATTTTTTTCACAAAACACCTCATATAGCGCCTTAAAATTCTTTTTTTTTTTTATATAGTTGAACTTGTAGCTATTCCAACGACCTATAATCCACCCGCCTCCACCACAACATTTACTCTTAGGGTTTTTTTTTCATGCATAAAGAATGAGAAGTATTAGATTTTGTTGAACCTGTTGGAATTTGGTGACAACGAATTCCCAAGAATATTTTTTTAGATCCTATTATTCCAAATTAGTTTTAACTAAATGAGACCAAGGATAGGAGCGCATTCAATGAATAAGTTTCTTGTGTAAATTGTTATAAATTTGTGTATGCCCGTAGAGGCTGAGAGAGATGTATGAGTTAAGTGTTTTAAATCTCCATGATCTGAATAATAAGACAACCGATACCTCCGCTTGGTGGATGTAGCCCAACGTTTGGGTGAACCACGTGAAATCTCTGTGTTTTTAATCTGCGTGATTGTTGATTGTCGTATGTGAATTGTGTATTCCACAATTGCAATTATAACAATTGGTATCATATCTTGGGAGAGCGTTTTGGATGTGGAAGAAAAGCAATGTTGTGTGAACGTAAAGCATGGACATGTAAATGGTGTGCACGAACTGAGTAGGATGAAGAAGTTCCATTGGTTTACATCAGCGTGTTGAGGTGCGCGTGTTGAGGGGGCACGATTTCATTTTGTTCGACAACACAGGTATTCCAACAAAGGATGAACACCTTCGGTAACCACTCACATAACCAGATCAAAGATCAACACACCGATGTTTTCACGTGGTAAAACCCCTACGGGGAAACATCCATGACCCCAACCAACACGGCCACTTGGAGCAGTTTATTAATGCAAAGAAAGAGATTATAGAGATATTTTACAAGAGATATTCTCACAATCGATCATTGACAAATGAACCTCCATTCTCTTTAAATAGATATCATGGACCAATCGGGTGTTAAGCCACATATCAATGGCCGTTAAGATCGAGGAGAGTATAAACCATCAAATCACTCTATGTCGGGAACATATCATGACCCTCAGATTTCCTAACTACAAATGCATACTAATGCATACTAAAGAAACAAACTAAGAAACACACTTTTACCTAACGATATATTAGACCAAGTAGATCTTAACTAACTCCTAAGTGTCTAAATATCCTAACATCCCCCCTTAAGAACAACTTGGGATAGGATTGAAGGATTTACAATGTTGACACAATAGGA
>SNQJ01S0029128.1:92958-115719 GCA_010110895.2 Picea sitchensis | reverse complement strand
CTCATCTTAGCCATAGATCTGTGTGCCAACGATTTGACCGTAGATCTTTGTGCAAACTTTAATCTCTGGGCATGATTTAATATATGCATCAAAACTTAGGCTTAGTGCTTTTTGTGAGTTTTGTGCGCTGCTTCCCTTGCATTTGTCACCATGGGGTTAGGAAAGCACCTAAAACATCAGAATCATACATTTTCTTTGAACACCATTCAAAATTTATTGAAAGAAAAGTTTTCTAGCCTATGTTCTATCCTACCTACCTACACCTTTAGCCCATATTAAACTGTTGGACTAAGAGATTACTCTACCCTAGGGTTATTAGACCAAGATTAGACAGTTTGATCAAATTTATTCACTAGATAACCTATCTACTTGGCTAAGATTAAATAGTTTAGCCAAGATTATTCACTAATCCTATCAACATCAATTCAAAAGGACCTAACCATGTTTAAACAATATGGATCAATCCATTGTTATTGCATGGGGCTTTGTTCATTTTTTCTTCTATGCCCTCTTTATTCTTTTTCTTTCTTTTCTTTTCTTTTTCTTTTGAAAATAATTTGCATGAATGAAATATTATTTTCAAGATAACAAACATCAATAGTGAAAATTTTCCAGTCACTAGATGATCCTATAAATTATAGGGTTATAACAGTTTCTACAAGGGTACCACACTTGTGTTCAACTACACACGTAACAGAGGGGTGATTTGGGATTAAAAACTAGCATCACAGTCTTATCAAACATGCGATGCTAAGTCAACACATGTGGAACGACTTTTCCATACGACTTGGGTCCTCCAACGGGTTCATTCAAATATATTAGTTGTTTTTTACCTTGCTTTATCTTAATTGTTATTTGGACAAAAAAAGTATTTAAAGAAACAACTTTTTTTTGGTAAAATTAATGTCTTGGTCTGAGTTGGGTAGGGGTAACAGTCAATTTCTTTCTCTTTTCCACATGTCCATAGATCTTTTAGAGATAGAAAAATTTATAAAAAAGTGTTATTGAGGAAGAAAAAAACCCTATAAGACACACAAATAGTCTGCTATTCGAGCAACAAATGGCATTGCACCGATTAACATATCTGGTCATTGGAGAGGTTTTAACTGGCATGGAGAACTGAAGAGAATTGTTGGTTCGTAGCACATATCTATCAACCCTTGCAGATTAGGGTAAATCGATGCATCCTCCTTGGTCATTTGGGATCGACGTGTGATTCAGGAAGCATTGGAAATGGTGGGGTTGTACCAATATGGGAGTGCAAGTTGTAAAGAAAGAAAATAAGAAGATGCCTAAATAATCTATGACATAATATAAAAGAGGTGCTTACTAAAGAATATCAACAAAGAAGGTCTCTCAAGCCCGTTCTTTGCTGGAATTTGAGACAAAGATACTACCAGATCTTTGATTAGGCCCAGACACTTCACCTTCCTTGAATCAAAGGAGAAAAGATCTTTGTAAGGCCTTGTGATGTTAGGCCTAATTGGTCCATGATTGTCCCCAATAGGAATGATATGGGTAATATGTTTCCATACAATGTTTCTCTGATTATACCCAGTGAGGATTTATGTATCCAACCGACCTCCAACTACCATTGAATCAACTTCCAACCCACCCATTGCATACCTAAACACCATGAACCTCATTGTCCACCCTGCATCCACTGCATACCAAACAATGGGCCCCATTGGTCCATGTCAACCCTGAAACCTCATCATTGCATACCACATTGAAAGGGAATGGATACATTAAATAAATTATCAACATGGTTTGAAATGAATCAACCATTTTCAATGCTTAATAAAATCATTAAATTCTAAATGTCATTCAATTAGAATAATAAGCATAACACAAACCAAACCATAGAATATATAACAAATTTCTAAGCCAATTTATAATCTCCTTTCTTTTCCTCCTCTGCATTACTTCCAAGCAACTCCATCCATTTATGCTTTTCCAATAAGCTCCATCCATTTATGCTTCCCTGTGCCCAACTTGCATTACTTTATAAATGTCTTATGAATTTTTATTCACCTCCAACTACTAAGCAACTTGGGTTCAAGAATGTGGAGATTCAATTGCCTCTAATCCTCTAAAGGATTGTGGAGATTCTATTTCCTCTAATCCTCTAAAGGACATGTGATGCAAAGACGTGCCATGTTGTATCAATGTATGTTTCCCAATATGATTGGAAGCATGGAAACTACATACCTTCAAATGTGGTGATGTTGGGACATGCATTTGGGCTATAAACCTTACATGTCACTTCCATAGTAACACGTTGTTGGGACACAACTTAGAGCACTCCATATGTGTGGAGGACCTATCCTCGAGTGCCAAGACTAAGACTTGTGTCATTATGAGAATGGAACAATTCCCAATTGGCCTCACATTTCACATATTTTAAGTTATGTATTGTGTGAGTCTTATGGTTTTGTCAATTATCCATATAACTTTTTGTGCAAAATGGCCCTTAATCTCATATTAGAGAATTAATACATAAATTATGGCATCCGACAAAATTGAGTTCGTTTTTTGTTGAATAAGTAATGGAGAGTTGAGAGAATGGAACTTCATATTTGCTTGATGGGAAAGAGTTATTCTACATTGATAATTTAGTTGAATAGAGCAGCTTGGCTCCATTGTGGAGCTTATTTTCTTCATAATAAAAGTAAAATTCATATAAACATTGTATACTTGGATCCTCTTGGTATATACTCACTCTTTTTGCTTACCTAAATGTTTGGTTTCAAAATGAAGCTCTATGTCATTTCTGAGAGTTGGACATGACATCCCATTATCCMTGTATTATTACTTCACAAACACCCAAKCCAACCCATTAACACCATATACAACAAAAACTCCAAAATTGCAACCATTCATCTTAGAGAAGGGGAATGCATATATAATATGCACTAGACATCAATGTGACAAATTAGCTAAGTAAATTTTTTTCTTACATGAGAATATTCAAAGGTGATCCAATGACTTGAGGGAGGCTGCAAATCTTTCAACATAATTGAGTAAACTAAGATTGAGCTCCATGACATCCACTTTGGCATTGGGATTGTCTTTAAGAATGACTTATTTTCACCATGTGGCCACTCTTGGTAAACATTATCACTCATGCACCTCCCATGGTCAACATGCTCATAGTCTCTGTCACTATTCCACATGTTCCTCTACATTCAGAAAACATGTAACAATAGAAGTAACTTGAGTGACATCCTCGGAAGTGAAATGTCACCTATCTAGTTCAATTATAAAAGCATTATAGTTTATGAAGCAACAATGACACCTAACTAGTTCAATTAGAAAAACAATATAGCTTATGAAAGGCATTTTGATCGGCCCTCAATAACTTTTTAAGACAACTTGATCCATTTAAAAAACAATATAGCTTATGAAGGGCATTTTGATTGGCCCTCAATAAATTCTTAAAATCAATATAGCTTATGAAAAGAATTTTGATCGGCCCTCAATAACTTCTTAAGACAACTTGATCCATTTAAAAAACAATATAGCTTATGAAGGGCATTTTGATTGCCCTCAATAAATTCTTAAGACAACTTGATACATTTGTTTCAAAATCATAATCTTTTATTTATGAATAATATTCATGATGATGCATTTATTTCAATTAAAAAAATTATAAATAAGTTAGGTAATATACAAATTCTCTAGTTTTTATGATTTTTATTAATTGCATGTTTAAATTAACTTTATATACATAATTTTTATGGACTTTTAAAAATATGTAAATAACTATACTTTATAAACTTTTAATTATAAAAATATGTAAATAAAGAAATTGTATAACAAAAAAGAATTATATGACATTTAAGAATATGTACAACCATGTGCCCTCTACACTTACACTTTGAATCAACTATTTGTAAGAGTGATGATATTTGGAAATTGATTCAACCTTTCTCATGTTAACAAGTAAATCATAGTTATGTAAAAGTAGTAAATCATAGTTATGTAAAAGTATAGAATATTGTAAAATGTTATAAAAATTTTTGTATTTTTTTCATTCATATTTAAAATTTATCAATTTTTTTATTTTATAACATTTATCAATTTTTAATTTTATTATTAATAATATTAATAAAAATATTTTAAAAAATTCTTAAAATATAAATATATTTTATTAGTTTTTAATTATTACATTATTGAATTTACAACAAAGTTATAAGGTTTTACACTATATAATAATAAAAAATGATATTTTTTATAAAATTATTAAAAAAAATAATGAATATTATTATGATCATAAAAATTTAGCTATGGATTTATCAATATTCTTATAATATATATTGATTTCAAATCTCTAAAAAATATTAAATTTAAAATTTATATTAATAATACACATAATATAATATGATTTTATCAATATTCTTATAATACATATTTATTTCAAATCTATATTAAATTTAAAATTTATATTAATAATACACATAATATAATATTAATCAATTTCAAATCTCAATTTTTTTTATTAAATTGAAATAATAATAATAATAATAATAATTTTCATTATCATAAAACCTTATCTATATAATTTTTATCTATATTATTTGATTAATATATRAATAATACACATAATATAATGTTGAGCAATTTTGAATCTCAAAAGAATTTCAAAAATCAAGTTATCTTTGTATTCCAAATGCTTATTAAATCTTTTACCTTTACAATTATTTGAACAATTTTGAATCTGAAAAAAATTTGGAAAATCAAGTTGTCTCCCTATGCTAAATCCTTATTAAATATTTTACCTTAATGCTTATTAAATATTTTACCTTAAGAAGGATTTTTATAAGAAGTTGGTTGTGACTTTAGATTTAAAGCATGCAAAAATTCTCGAGGTCCATTAATCATGCTTATGCCTTACATTGTAGGAGTCTTTAAATCCATTAAATTAATGGACATGTGCATGCCTTTACAAAGTGAGCAAGTTCGAAATACTTCATCATTGATACTTAATTATTTAATTAATACTTCATTATTTTTTTAAGTAGTTTTATTTGTTTTCAATTGTAAATATGTTAAAAGTGATTGGAGATAAGAAGCATTAGAGTATTTAAACTCAATCAATCTAGTTTAATGGTGCAATGCCTTAATCAATGTAATTTCATGGGAACTTTATTCTTTGTGGAAGATTGCAAATGATATTAGGTGACTTTTAAGTGTGTAATATGTAAGAAATTGCAAATGGCATGATTTGAAAGTCACATATTTGTGTYAAATATTGCAAATGATGCATGGTTGATTTTGAATTAAATGTGGGAGTACAAGTTGTTCCATGTGGTAGTGACWAAMTCTTTGTTCCCTTATCAATCTGACATGACAAAACATAATCCTAAATAATAGTGACAAAAACTTTGTTTCCTCTTGTTAGCGTTAGAAGTTGTTCCTAGACTCCCTTAAGAACAAGCTGACCACATCTTGTTTCAAAATAATTAAACTTGATATGAAAATGACAATATATCTCTTGGTTTGAAATGAACTCATGATTTGATCTATTTCAATCACTTTCCTATATGCAACAAGCCAGGTAAATAAAACTGGCGATTAGTGATTTAATCTTTAGGTGATGTGTTTAGGAAAAATGCAAAACAAAACTGATAATTTCACCAATGAACATTCATCTCCTTTAATGTCCTCATACAACAGAAGAATAAACCTTTATTCAAAGATCCATTCTAAATCATATTTAAAAGGGAAAAACACTATTGTGGTAAATATTCCCAAAAAATCCTTTATAGCAATCTTTTCAGCACAAATGCATTTTCATAAAATCATATAACATCATCAAAGTGTTTTAGAGGAAATATTGAAGATGATAAACATATGATAGAAACACACACTAAAAATTGGCGTTATTTGCAATTGGAGTCTTTACATAGGCAAAGATAAACCAAAATTGATTTAAAATATTTACAGTGACAAGCCAAAACAGGGATCAAACCCTTCCTCCATCTCTTTCATACAATATATAGAGTTTTCATAAACCATATACATTTATTGTCACCCAAAAAATTAGTGACACATCATAACTAATCCCTATAAGCCCCAAGGGCACAATCTTATCTTAACTACGCAAATACAAAGTTGGCAAAATAAATATAAGAGAAAACCAAATCCTAGGCAACAACTTTGCACTAGAATAGGTCTTTGACTCATATAATTCCACTTGGCAATAAAATTGTATCCTTTCACCTGATCTTCAGGGATTCATTTGATTCTAAATTTGACTATAGAAACTAACCACTCGAACTGGTGGCTAATTGCACAGTCATCCACCAAAATACCCTACAGATCGTCTTTAAAATAGATAGCATACTCACTATGCGTTGTATTATCTTCATGTATTGATAGGATATTTGAAAAACCATAATCCCATAGAGTTTCCACCTTTTCATCTCCCTTCATCCATAACAACAACTCAACACTATATCATTTTATGAAAAGCAAGCTACTATAGGTGTTCCTGTAGCGCCAAAGCACTTTTTCTGCATATTGCAGAACTTCCTCTAGCACCCTTTTCAAAATATCGATTTAACTCTTCAAACACCCTTTCAAGCCCTGGTAATAGATGAAACCATCTATAGGAGGATGATATATCGCGTATATGTAAACAAAAAAGTGATCTTTAAACTCAAAACCACCTTTAGTCCAAAACTAGGTTTGCATAGGAATATCCACCCTCATATTTGAATCACACACTTAGCTGCCTCAACTAGTAAGTCTAGATTGTCCCTCCTTTATTTATTTGATTGAGAGTGGGTTAACCTCTTCTTAGGCACATCATAATCTAACTTAGTCATTTTTATTTGTTAATCTCAGAACTAGCTATAGGCTTTGCTTTAAGGTTTGTAGGCTCCTCATCAATGACCATTACCTTGCCTTTGATGGAAGGGTTGTACATATATTTAGATTTCAATCTGAGTTTGTTTTGAGGCCTGGTATGCCTTTTCCTAATAAATACTTTGTATCTTTGAACATCATCATAAAAGGATCTTGAACTAGAGGGAACTATATATGGAGGGGGTTCTTCATGCAATATATGTTTTGGATGTGTCTTTGTTTTCTCAGGCCCAGGATTGTTATTTTGCATCTTAGATTTATCTTTAGTAAGAAACAACCTCTTACTCCTTCCAACATAAAATTTCTGAGCAGATGAGAATGGAGGCTTACCTTCATCCTGCAACTGAGAGGACCCTTCTCCTTCTTGCAAAATTTTTAAAGTGACCTCAACTTGCTCCTCTAAAGCCTTTAAACTAGCCATCCTCTTACACTTCTCAATTTTCCTTGAAGCTACAAGAATATTTGCACTCGGTGAAGCTTTCTCTATTGGCTCAACTAATATATTAATTAGCTTCTTGGAGGGCAAGTAGGTTTCAGGTTCAAACCCTAACCAAAAACAAATGGTCCCATGTTCTCTACCTTTTCTCCAATTCGTCATTAATCAACACCTTGATAAGGCCTTGATGGTATATACCATGAGGGGGTGTCCTAGGGTTTTTCTAAATATTTGTGGCCAATTTTGTTTAAATCCCTCAGGAAGTAGTAGGGTAAAATCATCCTCTTGATTCCATCTAGATGAAAAAGGAAACAAATATGGAATCAAAAAATAGTGGAGTAGCATCCTTCACAGGTAATATAGAATTTCACCATTTGTAACACCTCCAACTAGTCAACAATCAACCATTCTTTTGATACCTCTTTGGCCCAATTAGGGTATTTTTGTTCTGGTTTTAAGAACTGGTTCACATCTCCACTTGTAGTAATTTTTTTCTTAAACCATTTTTCCCCATCAGTGGGGAGATTGTAGGATACAACAATAGAGTCTTCTATAACCTACATTTCCAGATCTACAATTTGCACTCCCTGTCCATCAAAACCCTCAATAAATGCTCTGGCTACACCATAATGATAGCCATCCAACCTGGTGCAGTAAGAATACCACAATACCTAGTCAAACACGTGTTTTACCTCTTCACAAGCTTTTATTAACTCAGGACCTTCGAGCTCTTTCCTGATCACATTACCACTCTTACCCATGCTCACTGTCAAGACCAAAATGTTGGATTCTTTGCTATGAATGTGGGGTATGCAGATTGCGTCGAGCTAAATGTGGGATTTTCTGGCTGCTTGGAAATCTCTCTAACAACAAGCTTCGATATGGAGGTGGAATCATAAAAAATAATAAACCTCATTTAATTTAAAACAATTAAAAAAAACCTCATATGTGTGTTGTAATGGATGATGGAAGCTGTCAGGTGGTAGTACTGCCACATAATCTTGTCATGAAGTCGATCTTGTACTTGCTCTTGTTGACCATGATTGATTCCTATTTTGTAAACATGTTAATAAACCTTCATTTTCCCAGCTAGGACAAGCCACGCTCATATTTTCCTTGAACAATTCACACAATGATGAAAAATAAAGACAGCTGGAAGTTCCTATAGCGTCTGCTTAAAAATGACTCTTTGCATGTTTTAAGGAATTGACCTTTCAACAACACTTTATTTCAAGTTATCATGAGACATAAAACATGAAGTGACATGAGATAACCACTTTGTACATCATTTAGACCTTGCCTTCTTTGGATTAAGATCAAGGCATCATATCACCCTTTAAGGAAAGTCCACAAACTAGATGATGACATCAAATGACCCTTATGAATATCTAAATTACTCCGCCTAACCCCTCTTCTTATAATACAAACGTAGATATCTCTTGTCCCTAATAACACAAAATTTTGACCCCCAAGGTAAAAATTTGAACCTTTTAAAAAAAATTCAACAAGGATTTAAAACTCATGCAAAAAATTCTAATGAAGAGAGTAGGGATGAGAGATGAAATTTGAAAAGTTTATAGGTGCTAACATTGGCTCCATGGGGGTTGGAGTTATCCTCATGAAACTCCAAGAACTTAAGTATACCTGTGCCTTATATGAATCTGACCTTTTGTACAATGTATTCTGGAAAGTATGCCTACTCTGTTTATGAAATCTAGCAAAACTTTATTCAAAGCACATCAACCCGAAAAATTAAAACTGAATTCTGAAAAATTGAAAGAAAAGTTGCAACAATGCTCCATTGCGATATGGATTCCTTATTATCTAACTACCACACCACACCGATATGTACAATGGAATTTGAGCCACCAACTGTTGTATTAAAATATTTTCTTTAGAAAATGCCCATTGACTGGGCCACCAAAAACCTCTTTACCTTCCTCTCATAATATAATGTGTGTTCAACTATTCATTGTGATGTTTTAATCAAAATGCAATATCCCTAAGTGATGTAACTGTTACACATCAAAATTACTCATTAGGATGATGGCCTAGTTTCATCATTACCAATGTCACAAGTGTCACATTTCACCTACAAGTGTCACAAATATCATACTGTTGTCCTGTCCATGTTGTGTCTTGGACGACATTATCAAGAACACCTACAAGACACCTCAAAAGACTGGTTATGAAGAGGAGAAGTCATTTGACAAAGAGTGCAAGTCTTTTGCCACTGAAAAAACCACTAAAAAATCAATTTTGGAAGGCAACGCTCCCCTATACACTATCAAGGAGTCCCAACGCTCCCTGACGACCTCCTTTGGAGGGCGTTCCAGCAGCCTCTGGCCTCCCTTTGGAGGAGAGTTCCAGCAGCTACGTGCCCCATTAGAGAGGGAGAGATGGACTTTTTGGGCAAATCTTTGGATTGTTGAGAGGAATTAGGGAAGAATCCCTTCATATGTGGAGTTGGTTGGGTTCAGATCCGAGGTCAAAGCTAGGCCAGGAAGATCCACAACTAAAGGAGAATAATCATCAACTTATCCCAAGGATATCTTAAGTGGTTAGGCCTCTCCAAGCCTATATAAGGAGGCCTCTTCGTGGTGAAAGGAGGTATGAGTATCCAGGCTTATGATCTCATAAGGGAGATATCATTGAAACATCAACATTACGTGTGGATTATTTGAGAAAGGTTCTAGACAAAGAGAACTTGGTGAAGTTGCTGCACCTACATCCATATTCTCACTTTCCTTTTTTTTCATTAATATAAATATATTCTTGGCATTTCCTTTAAAGTTTTCATACATTTCATGAACTTGTCTCTAGTAGATAGATCGGTATTTGAGCTAATCTCAATAGAATAGGAAGTTTATTTGTATCTTTGTTTGTTCTATGGGACTTATTGAGGAACTTAGGATTGAAGCTCAACTTGGCATGTGAGGAAAAATGCCATTAAAAGGTACACTTTTCTTCTTCCTCTCTTCATACATTATCTTAATTATATCTAAAAGGAATTCCGGTGTCCACAATAGCATTTTTCTGTCTTGGTCATAAAAGGAATTTCAGTGTCCACAATAGCATTTTCTGTCTTGGTCATAGGGGTCTAGTATCCAAGAGAGAATCCACTTGTCCGCAAGGGGATTTCTCTGTAATAGTAATTGGTGACTCCACTGGGGAAGGAATCCTATTTGTATTTCCTTGGTTTGTCCCTTCCCTTATACCACCTTTAAGATCACTTTTTCAGTTTATTTATGATCCATTAGCCTTCTCCTACCTTCACTAGCATTTTCACCATTTTTTATGCATTCTGGGTGAAGTTTTTGCAAATTTTTGGCATCTTTTTTGAGTTTATGGGATGATCAAAGCCCCCCACTAGGCCATACCAGGGCACTGATATTTAGCTAGTTCTCCCCCACAGTGTTTCAGGGAGTGTTGCAATGCTCTATCCCCTTGAGACAGGGAGCGCTAGTCTCTGTTTTGGAGGTTTTTTGCCCTTTTATGCTTAGATATTTTCAGCCTGTTTTGTGGGAGTCTTTACCCAGTATTTGTGGATGGTTTGTGAATTTATTTAGGTTGATATTTGGTGCTTATCACCCCTTATTGTCTTGATTGGATCTTGAATCCTTTTTAGAAATGTGAAAATTTCCCTTTCTAGCTGCTTGTTTTGTCGAGACAGTTTTGAGTGATTTCTCTTTCTCCTTATCCTTTCTTGGATTCTTCTTTGAATTTTATTTGTGTTCCTTGAATGCTTGATTGGTTGTAGAATCCTTGACGGTCTTCTTTCTTGTTAGAACACGTTTCTACTTGTTTTCTTTCATACCTCACTGCCTTGAGTGCATGCTTTGTTTGTAGCCCTTTTGCTTCGTGTCTTTTGCATCTGCATAGGACTCTTTCTCTTGATTGAAAGTGGTGGAGCATTGAAGGTTTTGTATTTACTTTATGTATACATCATAATCAAACAAAGAAGATAAATTCATTCTTTCTTTTGGGTAGTGAAACTAGCTTGCATTTGAAGTAGCAGAATTACATGTTTTTTTTGGCATTTTGCGACATTGTGCGTCTGAAATGATGAATATTTTCTCCCTCTCATAGCATAGATTTCATAAAAATGAAAAGATTGCATATTCATCTCTTTACATAACTTTCGAGTCGGTCAAAACACCATACTTTCCACGCCATTTTTCATTTTGAGTAACAACCTTAAAAATCAAGCACTAAACTAAAAATTGATTAGACATTTTTACATTTTCTGGTAGCAAACCTACATTAGATTAGTTGTAGAGCTTTGGAATAGATGTGAAAGATAACTTTCCAAAGTTGAAAAAAAACATAGGATCTTGTGTTAAGGAGCGGTGAAATCCAATTGCTACCTTTCTTCCTGGGAAGCCCTCCTCACACAAGGGTCAAACCTGAGGTCACATTGAGACTAACATAGTTACTCACCCTTCTTTGTCGGTCTTGGTGTAGAGATTGCACGTATTATGGGGGTCTCTTGAAGGTATACCCACAATGATGAGTGGAAGCCTTTCAAGTTGATTTCGGGCTAGATACCCTGCCCTTGTGTGTGGATCGGACTGTCAACTATTTCCCCAGGCATCACTGTTGTAGTTGGTAACCTTAGTGGCCTATCTCTTTAGGGTATTGACACAAGGTGATTGTGGAGGGGCAAGTCTTCACGGTACCTAGAATCGACGTTGGCCAGACTCACTCAGGCTCCTTGGAGGGTATACCCATGATTATGTGTGGGAGTTTGCACCAGGGTGTAAGTTCGTTAAACAGGTCGTCAACGTAACTTTTCCACCCGCTCTATCTCAACCCCTTCTTAATTTGTTCCCACGATGTTGGATTTCATCACCAACTAGTGTGCTCATTGTGAGAAGGTTTTGTTTGCTTGCTTGCTTACTAGATTTTTAGCATGTGTTGTTTGTTCTCCCTAGCATAATCTACATTGGATCTTAATTTTATGGCATCAGTTTCCGGAATGACCAATGAAGGAACCCCTTTGCCAGGGGAACCTTTTTTTTTCCTTCTTAGAGAAACATTGGTCCTCCTTACATCACTACTTTGAGCCTTACAAGTTTCACAATTGGATTACCGGTATGGTTGTTTTCCACTCCGGTGGTCTCGAATGCAGGTGCTTCAGATGTAAGCACACTACCCACACATCAACCTCATATCGACCTTTCTCCTTCTTCACCCGTCAGGTCTCCTTCCCTTTCTCCTTCTTCGCCTAGTGAAAGATCTAAAGCGAGTATCCAACTTAATAAGAAGAAGAATAAATGAAAAGAGAAGAAGAAGAAGAACCAGAAAGAGACCAAGCCTCCAACCATATTAGATGTTGGATCCAAGCAACCAGGTACTGTTAATAGTACTGGGAGTGTTGATGAGATCAATAAGATTAAAATGAAGAATACGAAACTGAAATTCCCTTGAAGTATTTATAAGGGTGACCACTTTATAAGGGATTTCCCTGGTATTCCCAAGGTCTTAGAAATGTGGTCTTCCACGTCATCAGCCCCTGCCGGTCATGCTGGTGATACCCCGCCAACTAGTAAGGTTGGTAAGAAGAAGACAACTGTCAAATTCCATTGCATGTTATGCGAAGGTGACCATTACTCTCATCTGTGTCCTCATATGGACAAGGCTTCTTCTCTTTCGGAAAAGTTGCAACTTCCAACTGGTTATCGTAAGATTTTACCCAACCCATTGTTAATTGATAGAATGGTCAATCCGGTTCCATCCCCAGTCAGTCCAGTTGATCAGGTGGTCAATATAGTTTCATCCTCAGTTGAACCACTAACCAAAGTTGCTGATCCAGTTCTGTCATCGATCAACCCCACTTCTCATATGAAAAGTGAAACCCAAGTGGTTGATCCAGTTCCTTCATTGGTCAGTCCCACCCTTCATTTGAAGAGTGCCAACGTGGTTTCTCTGGTCCCTTCATCGATCAGCCCAGTTGATCATGTCATCAATATGTTCACGTCCTTGGTTGAACCAGTTGACAAAGTTGTTGATTCAATCTTATCTTTGGTCAATCCCTCTCTCCCGTTATAGAGTGCAACCCAAGTAGTTGATCTGTTTCCACCTATCGACCCCATTCTCCCCTTGGAGAATTAAACCCAAGTGGTCAATTTTATGTCATTATCAATCGATCCTACTCTCCTTCTAGAGAGTAAACCTGATACTGCCCATATTTTTCTCGTTGATAAAGAATCTACTGTGTTAGGGGGCATTCCTCCTTCTCTCGCAAAATCCCCTCCAAGTAATGAGGCCATAATTTTTGATTGGGGTGTGCTAATTGGACCTCATCTTCCCTCTCACATTCCTTTCAAGATTACAATAAAATTTTGTGTTCGGGACGTTCCTTAGACTTTAATAGACGAAGGTTCGTCCGTTAGTATTTTGTCCTCTATTGCTTGGCAAGCTTTGGGTTATCCTCAGCTTGTGCCGATTACGTAGACTCTGATTTATTTTAATAGAAGAACTAGTCACCCTTTATGGATCCTTCCTCAGTTTCCCATAACTTTGGGAGGTAAAATGGTCTTTATTGATGTTATGGTAGTATAGCACCCCTTGGATTTCGATTTACTCCTTGGGAAAGATTATGTCTATGCCATGAAAGCTATTGTATCCACTCTTTTTCGTGTGATATCTTTCCCTCACGATGGAAGAATGGTGACTATTGATCAAATTTCGTTTGTTGGCCCTGAGTTGACCATCGACCCAATGACTTCCCTAAACGGGTCTTATATGTAGTCGGTATCACCCCTGCCATAGGTCAATTATGTGGCATTATATCCCAATACTTCAACTTCATATGACTTGGATCGGGTAGTTGACATGGTGATATCTTCGGTAGGGCTATTGGAGCCTGATCTCCTTACCCCTGTCGCAACCCTCGACATGTGTTCCTTCCAGATAATTCTTCTTCCATTCAGTGAAGATCTCTTGGAATCCATGACCGAGTTTTATCCCTTGACACACTGTCCTTCCAGAGCATTATCCTCTTGGAAGCCTTGATCAAGAAGAGTCCATGAGCATAGTTTTTCCTCTCTGTGGAAAGCTCGTTAAAAAATGAAACAAAGGCCTTGAGCATAGTTTTTCTTTTTTGTAGCAAGCTCGTTAAAAAATGAAACAAAAATACCGGGATTGAACTCGGAGCCTTGAGCATAGTTCTTTTCCTATGTGAAGTTCGTTAAAAAATGAAATAGTCACCTCTCCTATCAGGTCGAGTCTTTTGCCAGATCTCGTAGATGTCAAGTCAAGTCTTTCGTTAGGTCTCGTATTTGAACCTTCATTTCATCCAGCCTTATCCTTTTTCTCCATCTAGTAGAGAAATTGGTGACAACCTCAAAGTCAGTGAATGAATTGAAGCTTGGGGGGCATGTCTCCAGCCATTGATGATCATTTTGGAGTTAAGCCACTAGCTTTTCAAACTGGGGGCAGAGTACCGAGCTTCGTATTTTGTTATAGGATAAATTGGTATATGTGGACACTAACAGATCTCCCTAGATCCACCTGGATCTAGAAAAAAATAGGACAAGACATGACTCTTTCGCTAAGTTGCAATCATCGAATCTACTATCAGGAAGGAATGAGTGACATACCTTTATATCACTTCCTTAGGTCTCTGTCATGCCTACTTCGCTCCGGTGCTCTTGTGAGATCAAGTCCAAGACAACACAAACCAACCAAAGTGAAGATAGCAAAGTATATTCAATGTCAACCTATGCATATGATCAAGGAGTTATGCAATAAAATAAGAGTGATTTTATGGTAAAGGGACATGCCACTGTATTATATTAAATGAAAGAAGAAGATACAACCAGATCACCTTGATGTCGCAAGATTCCTATCAGTGGTCCTCGGTTCCAACACACACACTTTCTCTACAATTGCATGAAGAAGGTACAATATGGCTTGATAGACAAATGGAGTCTTCAAGCTTCAATTCAAACAGGGTTCCTCACACAATTCTTTCATCAATTCTCTATTCAACATTGCTTAACCTCTTCCTTGAGAAACCATTCATTATATAGGAGAAGGAGAGATGGTTAAAGGGATGCGAATGATCCCACTAAATCTGAGAAGTCAATAGGATGCCAACCATGCAAATGCCAACTCATTTTCTAGAAGATCCTCTTTTATAACCTTCGTAACTTCCTCTTCCTTTTAAGCTTTAAAACAGGTTCGCACCCTACCTATAGAGCAGACTGCGAACACCTCGCAGGCTAGTTATAGGGTTTCCTGCGAGAATCAAGATTCTCACACCCTACAACATAGTCAGCCTGTGAACTCATCTCAAAAATATGTTTTATGGAAGAAGACAACAATCACTTTTCTCAGGTAAAAGGTCCTTATGAGAGCCTGAACACATAACTATAGAGACACCACCAGAGTGACCAAAATAATGTGTAACAAAATGCCCCCCAAAGTATGAGGCTGGAACTCATGACAACCGAAATACTTTGTAAAATGCGTGTGTGTGTGTCAGAAACAAGGATCGCACCTAATTGAAAACCTGCAAACAATCAAGCATTTGCATAATATAATACCAATTCTGACGTAGGCATTCCCATGCTCATACCACAAATGAATGAAATCATAAATGTAGGAAATGACCACCAATCATACATTGTGGATTCATGTTGCCAATAATACCACATAGCCACCAGGAATACACTGTGGATCTATGTGTTTAGAAGACGCAGATCAAGACATAGCCACGTGACATACAAAGTGGATCTATGTGTCAATACAAATAATAAATACTCCAATGCAACTTGGGCCAAAAAAGACAAGACCTAGGGTCTTCAATCCCGTCATCTGAAAAGTACGAATCTAACCATGTGATTACATGTGTTGAAGTTGAACATGGTAGAAACCACTTGATTACCGGTCATTGATGAAAACCGTTAACAAGTGTGAGGGAAATCACCATTGATGTCAATGACTCCCAAGGTACCTAAGTACAATCCAAATGAATGTGAATAAATGAGATGAAGTCAAACATTCGGTTGAATCTCTCGATCAGGGACCAATGATGTGAATCCACTGTTGAAAGTGAAGAGACCTTCCATTAATACATGCAGCTTCTAAGGTAGTATATGATTTCTAAGTCTTATTCCCAGATAATGAGTTGGAGTTGGCGGAAAAAGACTCATCACAGGAGGGCCTTGATGTATCTCCCATCAATGACATGAAATAAGTAATGGATTTTGAGGGTAAGTCAAAGTAAGAATATGGTTTGAAATGGACACAGGGAATGCCAACATGGTAAGAATGGACAACTGCAGATGGCCGACTCAATGGAGGGCTTGTTTAGACTTCTCTTGAACATATGAATGACACGAAAATGGTCTTGGAAACATTGACTCAAAGATGACCCAAGATACGACTTCATAGTAAGTCAGATGATAGACAAATGGATTTCCCAACCCAGATTCAAATGATGAATAGGGAGTGTCATGTTCAAGAGTGACGCTTACTGCCACCAATACAAATACGAAGGTATATCCCTTTCCCAAAATTCCCCCCACCATTTCTAGTGAGTACCTCTTTATTTTTACACAAGCTTGAGGAGGATAACATATGCTTGTCAATGTAAGCTCATCCTTCAGACGAATCCCTCAGAGTACATTTAACGAACCCTAGGAAGGAGTGGTTTGGACCCATAAAGGGTCTTTCGATGTTTTTTTAATGAGTCCAAAGATAGAAAACTCAAGGTTTTTCATTTTTTGAGAGTATGAAAAACACTTAAAGAGAACTCTCCCAGTTCCTTTTTCGTAAATTAGGTTGAAGAGATCGAAAAAGTGATAAACTATCGCTCATCGAACATTTTCTTCAAATACTTTTACGAGCATGAAAAGCAAAAGACCGCTCAACAATATTTTCGTTTTTATGGAGCGTGAAAAGAGCTTAAAGGATACTCCCTTATTTTTGTTGTTTTCGTGTTACCATGACGAGTATGAAAAGACGACAAAAGTATACTCAGTTACGTTCTCATGTATTTTCGAGCGTGAGAACGAACGAAGACTGAGCTTGAGGTTTTTCCTACAAAACCCTAAAACGATATTCATGCATGTGATGAAAAAAGGAAAAAAAAATACTCATACACCATCATTCAAGATTCTAGGTCACCTACCTGCGAAAAAATCATACTCACAAGGCTATTAGGGTATTAGGTTTTTTAAAAATAATAATAATAAAAATATAAAAAATCAATAAGAAATAGTAAAAAAATGAATAAATATGGGTGAAAAGCCCTTTTTACCATTTCATTGTTACTTTGCCAAAAACTTGTCTAACACACCTCTTTTTATCCAAATTTCTTTGCTCGATTGCGGGAGGTACAGGCGGTCATTCGGCAAACAGTTTCAGCCAACGAGGTAATCCCTTGATTCTTCAACTTTCTCATGGATTAAAATCAATTTTTATAGGTAATTTTAAGTGTTTGAGTCCATTTTAGAGTCAGTGAATGCGCTCAGGAATTCTCGCAGGTGAGCCATTCGGGACCTGCAAGAACCTAAGATTCTCGTAGGTGAGCTTCAGTGCACCTGCGAGAATCTTTCACTGTGTGCAAGCTTCACCTGTGAGGGCCGAAAAATGGATTTTTGTGCAAGTTTTTACTCAATAATAAATTATTCAAGAGGTTAAAAAGAGTTGCTAACTTCTTTCTCATGGCCCCATTGTAGGTATTGACCATCACGATGTTGGAATGGAGGAAAAGGGAACACGAGGAGAACGATGCCATTGTCGAAAATGATCCACGTACAATTGCTGCCCTCCAGGAATGTGGTCTTTTAAAAATTTTCAGGATCCTGGGCATGAGAGCCCAACTCAGGTTGTTAGAGCACCTGGTCCACATGTGGGATGTGGATCAATAGTTATTTCATGTAGGGGTCCACACGCTGACATTAGATATCGAGGATATCTATTTTCTGACGGGGTTGTCACGATGTGGATCCCATGCGACTTTGATCGGAGGTAGGGGTGGTGGACTTCCTATGAGTGAGTATGTTTGCTGACATTGTGTTCCTGAGGTGGAGAGAAGCAAGGGTAAAGTTGCCATTTGGGGGGTCCAAGACTTGACCCTATGGACTATCTTGTTTACCATAGCACGCATGGCTGGGAGCGCTTCTCCACACATGGCTTTCCAGAGCTATTTCCAATATGAAATAGAGTGCACAGAGCCTCGAGTTTTCAACTGGTAAGACATGGTTCTCCATAGTATGAAGAGGCAACTGACAAAGTGAAGAAGGGGTGACTTGAAGCAGTTCGGGTACGGGTCACTTTTAGTGTCATTCTTCCTTGAGAGGGTCCCACTGCTGCGACTATAGGTAGATTGGGGTTTACCGGCCCCACAGGATCTGAGGATGCTGAGGTGGTGTAACCTCATGGCTTGACACATAGCAGGGCCTATAATAAAATATAATGATTCTTTTTTTGATTGGTTGAGGCCCCAGATGTTGATGACCGATGACTACGCATATGTCGGTTTGGATTTTCGAGGAGGTCCGGATTTGGTCCTTCCTGAGGATGCTCAGTGGGGTGACTTAGGTGAAAAGTACACATTTTGTTCTTTTTTAATGTTTTTGCAAATTTTATTATATAATTTTTTTTTATGTCTATCCAAGGACTAATAAAAAATTTCTTTTGATGATGTAGATGTGGGGTTGTATCGACCTCTAGGAAAATCTCCCATTCAGAGACGAGGAGCAGTGGCTCCAGTGGAAAGATGGGATGCTGAGGACTACAAGGCAGTTGAACAGAACTTAGAGGGACTGACTGGGGATGTCCCGGACATCGCTATTGGGGAGATCCCAAGACGTTATCAATGCCATACTGTGGGCATGTCTGAGTCTCTTAGTAGACTACTCCATAGGGTTTCCCAAGCAGTTGTATGTTACCATGAGCATCATTCGTGATGCTATCTTGTAGAAGCTATGGGCTTCATATTTTGAGATTTTGGTCTTTGGACAAAAACGTTTTGTAAAAACTTTTGATCGTTATATACATATATACGGCTTCTACCGGCTTATTTTGTTTTGTATAATACATGTGATGTGTGATTGGTTTTATAAATGTCTCAGATTTTTGTCTAACACATAATTAGCTAAAGCATCAACCAATGTATTTAGATATCTAGGAATGTGTTGATATTCGATGTAATCAAAATAACGTTCCAAGAGATGAATTCGTAAATATACCCATAATAAAGTAGGACTTCGGATAACATATACATTACTTAATTGTAGCAATACTAGCTGCGAATCAAGTCGTATAACCAGGTGGCGGATACCAAGCGAAATAACATTAGTCAACAATTCAATGATGGCGCTATATTCTGCAATATTATTGGTCGCACGACCGAGGAAAACACCTCATAGACTGATAAGTTCATTTGTAGGCATGTAAATTGCCCATGCAGTAGAAGCTAAGTTTCGAGTACTATGAATAGCGCCATCGATGAAGCTAATGTGGGGTAGCGAAGACTCCGACATCTGAAAACCAAGCACGATGCAAGGTAAGTGGTCGAGGGTAGAAACCAAATAATGAAAAAGAACACTAAAGTGGCACACAAGAGTATGATACAATAAAATACAAACACTCATGCATAGATCATCTAAGCATAGTACTTCTTTAAGTAAAGCCCATTTATGGGTTCACTCGAAGGGACACCATCATAGTCCGTTAACTCATAGGCTCCTTTCTCCAACACACGTCTGACGATATAAGGACCTCACCACATAGCCTCAAATTTTCCGGCTCCTAACAAATCCCGATCTTGTTCATAAAGGGGGCCTAGATCTCCTTCAGAGAAAACACGTGGTTTGACATGTTTGTGATATTGAGCTTTGACGAATTTCTTCTGGGTTTCTATAATTAGGGTGGCATCACGATGGGTTTCGTCTAGTTGCATAAGATACAACAGATGTTCTTCTTCAACAGAAGTGTTTGGGAGAAGTTCAACGACGAGCTTTAGAGATGGTATCTCACATTCAATTAGAAGGATGGATTCTATACCATAAACTAACTGAAAAGGTGAAAACCGGGTAGCAGACTTGATAGATGTCCAGTAAGCCCACAATGTCGAAAACAACATCGTGTTCCAACTAGTTTTGTGAATCCCTATCATTCGTCGAAGCATGGTAATGAGGACTTTGTTTATTGATTCAACCTGGCCATTGGCCTGTGGGTAATAGGGTGTTGATTTTTCATGGCGAAGACCCAACTTTTCAGTGAGTTCAGACATCATAAAGTTTCTAAAGTGGTTACTGTGATCAGTAATGATATCCTGGGGAACACCAAACCGAGCAATGATATGATTGAATATGAATAGTGCTGTAGTCTTTCCTGTATTTTCTAATGTTGGCATCGCCTTGGCCCATTTCGTAAAATAATCTACGGCTACAATAATGTATCCATGCCCCCCGACTAAGTGAGGGTGACAGGTCATGAAATCGATACTCCATTTCGCAAAAGCTCCAATGGAGACTACGGGGTGTAGAGGAGAAGGGTGTGATTGTATTTTGTTGTGGTATGTTTGGAAAGCGTGGCATTTTTGGACGGTGAAAATACAATATTTGAATAAAGAGGGCCAAAAATATCCAGCTTGTATGATATTTTGGGCAATAGCATACCCAAACATGTGACCACCACATGCTCCAGAATGGCATTCATTCAAGGATTTCTCGGCTTCGTCAAAGGTGAGACATCGTCGAAAGACAGAGTCAACCCCACGATGATAAAGAGTGTCACTGAGGATAATATACTGACAGGCTTGGTAACGTATTCGACGATGGTCAGTGCTAGACAAATCGGGCTGGCAAGTCTGAGTTTGGAGATATATAATGATATCCCCATACCAAAGGTTGTCGGAATTGATCAGGAAGAGGGATTCATTGGGTAAGGAATCCTCTGCTACATTTTCCATCTCAGAACAAGGAAGGTCACAAATCAATTCGACAAACACCAAGGATTTCTTGGACTTGGCGCGTTCGAAGTCTAAGTCAAACTTTTGGAGTATTACGATCCATTTGGAGTATTTTCCCCATAGAAATTGGCGTGTAAGAATGTGTTACATAGGGTTGCAGTTGGAAATCACAGTGGTGTTGTGTAAAAGGATATAGTGTTGGAAACGTTGGATAGCTTGGAAGGCTGCCAAGGCCATTTTTTCAACATGTAAATACTTGGTTTCGGTAGTCATGAGACTCCGAATCAAATAATAGATGACATGTTTGTCATGAGACTTATCCTCTTGGACTAGAACCATGGCAATGGTAGAGTCTGAGGCTGCAAGATAAAGGAAATAATCACGACTGTAATTGGGTGGGAAAAGTAGTGGGGTAGGGGTTAAAGTCGGTTTCAAATATTCGAATGCTTTGTTGGAAGTGGTGTCCCATACAAACTCAGAACCTTTCTTAAGCAGTCGAGTAAATCCAAGGGTTAACTTAACGTAGTTTGGGATGAAATGACGTAGAAAGTTTGCCTTCCCTTGCAAACTCTGTAACTGGTAGAGTGAGGAAGGAGGAGGGAGATTAAGAATTGCCTCGACCTTCAAAGAATCTACTCTGATCCCTTGACGGGAAACAATAAAGCCCAGAAGTCGGTTGGATTCTACACAAAAAACACATTTGTGTGGATTTAAGCGTATACGGTAAAAACGACATCGAAGGAAAATGGCTCAAAGGTGTGTTGGATGATCGACACGACGCATGGAATGAGCTGGTAAATCATCGAGGTATGGTTGCACAATGTGCTTTATATCATGAAAGGCATAAGACATAGCACGTTGAAAAGTTGCGCCAACATTCTTTAAACTGAAGGGTAGTTTTCAATAGGTGAAAGTTCCCCAAGGACAAATAAAAGCGGTCTTGTGTTGGTCTGCGGGCACGATATTGATTTGATTATATCCGGAGAAACTATCCATCAGAGAGAAGATTTCACTGCCGACATAGTTGTCGATGATATGGTCAACGAAGGGGGTAGGAAAGTTGTCTTTAGGACAAGATTTATTAATGTCCCTATAATCAACGCACATGCGGATCATACCTTGTTTCTTGTTAACCGAAACAAGATTGGAAACCCAGTGAGTTAGAGCCACAGGGTAAATAAAGCCATCTTTAAGAAGTTTCTCAACTTCGAGCTTGATGGTGGCTGCTTTATGTGGGTGGACTGGATGAAGTCGTTTCCAGACGGTTTTAGCGCTCGGGTATGTATTAATCTCGTGTACAACAATGTCGGGGTCAATACCTGGAATTTCTTCATAGCTCTATGCGAAGACGTCACAAAATTCTTGGAAAAGAGACTTGTAGGTGACAACTTCGTCATGGGAACACGACGCTCCGATATGCACATTTTCAACAACTCCAGGTTTAATGGATATGTCAAGGGGGATCGTGGGTGAGATATTACTTAAGTTTCCTTCATAAAACATATCGTGTGTAGACTCA
>SNQJ01S0029128.1:42384-56759 GCA_010110895.2 Picea sitchensis | reverse complement strand
TTTAGGCATGAATATTCAACTACTTGATGATACGAAACTATAGATTGTCGACGACCCTCATACTGACTAAATCTACAACCCTATCCTTAAGTGACAAAGCGCCCCTAGTTGAAATGAAAGGCATATAAGCTAACCCACTCAACACTTAAACAACCAGAGAATCAAAATTCAATAGAAATAAATAATAATACTAAGAATATTGACGAGAACTGATCATCATGTACTAAATGAAATACACAATATTTTCTTTCTTTTAAAAAGATTATATTCAAATTACTATTCTAGCTACTTGAGAAGAAATGTTTGTAATTATATATGACTGTGTCTATCAGAAAATAGTAATAGCAAGAAATGAAATATAGAAAAAACATATCTAAACCAAAAGGAGATACTGGGGACAAATTGAGGAGAGAATCTAGTTCCTCCCAACCTTAGACTAGAGAAGCCAAGTTACTTGCTCCTATCACCCCCGAGCCTAATTTTTTATTCCATAGGAAACTGTAACTTTCAATAACCTTCTCCAGGTAAACACCATAACTTAACTCTTTCTCAGAACCATCAATTTCAATTCTTTCACAAGTACTCATTAGTTTTCTACCTTCCCATACTTGTCTTTCCTCACATTTTACCAAGAAGAGAATATATTTCTTAGGTATTTCTTTTTCAAGTTAGCCTCATCCCTAACTCTGGGGAGTCTTGGCCTAAATTTTTGCTAGTTTATTCCCTCACCTCCCTCTTCCTTGGGAGTAGGTTTACACTTGTCTTCATGGACAACATTTACCCTGGTGGTTCTTATCTTTTTTTCACTTTTCCCATGGAATAAAGAATTATTCTTTTTATAACTGGATTCTCTCATCAATTTGTCTCTAGTGAAATAAAATAAAATAGAATTAAAATAATATTTACACAAATATTTCTCAGCATCAAATGTTTATGAGAATATAATGTTAACTTGAGTCTTTCTCAACATAATAATCCAAAATTACAATTATTCAAAACTAGTTAAATATTCAAAATGGAGGGATACTACATCCTTCTCCCTCTTGAATGGAACATCGTCCTCGGTGTTCCATCTGAGAATATCATCTTTGGAACATAAATGGATAATATTTTTTCATAGCTTCGTCAATTTCCCAACTGGCCTCCTTGGGACTAAAGGGCCTCTGCTGCACTTTAACTTGGATGATGGATCTATTCCAAAATAGAGTTTCCTTTCTGTCAAGAATGTGTAGTGGTTTCATCTGGAACTCACCTTCTAGTTCCACCAGGATCACATTCCAATTAACAATATGACTTATATCATGCACATAGTTTTTTAACAATGAAACATGAAATACATTGTGTACTTTCAGATTGGTTGGTAGTGCAAGTTGGTAGGCTATTGGTCCTACTTTGCCAAGCACTTCAAAATGGCAACAATACCATTGTGATGAATTAGAACTTTTCCCAATTTTGAAAGAATTGTTTCTGGCTTTTGCTTTTAGGTAAACATGATATCCAATATTAAAATTTGTATGCGTCCTTTTTAAATATACATAACTCCTCTACCTATATTGAGCACTTTCAAGTTCTATTTTGATTTATGAACTATTTTTTCAATTTCCTTTAACATATCTAGTTCTAAACTTATTCTGTCAATTGAATTTTCCCAACTCATAGGTGTTTGACACCTTCTGCCATATACAAATTCAAAAGGACTCATTTTTAAAGATAATTGGCAAGCATTATTGTATGTGAATTCAACCTTATGAATATAATCCTCCCATTTTTTTGGGCATTCCATAACATACATTCATAGCATATCCTCAACGATGTGGTTAGTCCTTTCGGTTTGACCATCAATCTTGTTGATGATTAAAAATTGTCAACGAAGTTTCGCCCGCAAAGTATTGCTAAAGCTTATTATTATAAAAACTAAATAATACTAGTAGGTGGGACCCCCTTGAAGTATTGGAGAGCAGATCTGTTCATTTTTTATGTTGAGATTATGTGTGACACGACTCACATGGTTGATGAAGATCTTGTTGGTATTGGTTATAAATTGAGCTTATGAAGGGTTGATTCCTTATGTTACTACAACCTATGCTATTCATTAATGTAATTACTATCTATTCTTATCACACCTGCATAAAAAACATGTTAGTGAAATTATATGAAAGGCAAAATACTATAACAAATGCGAAGAAAAGGGAACTAGTTCTGCAGTACCACATGCGAATAAATTGCAGGAAATGAGAAACAATTGCTAGGGGAAGATTTTAAAGCTATCCTCAATATACTACATGCATGGAAAGACTTGATGATTATTGCTACTAGCTAGCAAGTAAATGGTTATGAAATTTTGATTGAATTACATGTATAATATGCATATGGTTGAAATGTTGGTGGCGCATTTGGCAAGTCGACAATGCCAATGGTTAATAGAATTATGCGGCCGATATACATATGGTATGTTTGGATAGATTGAACGTCGGTGAATAATTTGATAAGTTGGTGAACATTGATGGTTAGTCGATTTTGTTTGAGTTATATGATGTGAAATGGGATATGGTGATCGCGCTACTGGCTTTTAATGTGGCGATGGCTTCAATACATGGTTGATTAGTCGTGTTAATGGAGAATTTGTTGGCATGTACTGTTGAGTTAATGAGATGCGGGTGGAGGCAACATGCATTTACGACACGTCACCTTTACTCTTCCCGTTGGCCGCCACCCTAGTCAGACTATTGTTCAATCCTGCTATTGTCTTATGGTCCAAAATTTTAGCACGGAGGAACCGCTCGCTTAACACTCATTTTAAGGAATTCGATTAACAGGTATGTTCTTTTTTTTGGCCATTCGTCACTTATCTCTGGTTATGAAAGGATTATTGGCTCAAGTGTATGAGTTTGTGTTTTTCCTGAGCATTACAACTGTGTGAAATTTTGGTTCTTGAATGAAGAGTGGATGGTTCTTCTTGTAATATTTTTGAGTTCATATAGGTTATTGGTCTTCCTGGTGATAGCTCTCTATTACCACTACTGGTTTAGTTGGAGGGTTTTGTTTAACTCTTGGGTGGATAGGTATCTTCACACACTGTCACTAAATCCAATCTCTGGATTTTTTGGGTTTAATGGTCGAAGGTTTTCTGTGTCACTATGTTGTGTTTCACTTCGGCATTGGTTGTTTCCAATGCTAAGGGTCACGAAATAAGTGTTCTATTCTTAACTCGACCTTATATTTACCTCAGTACTGTGGTAGTTTCGATGAAGAACATGAGGGCTATACCCTGAGTGCATTAAATAAATTTCCCGGCTAAATGAGAGCCTCACCCCTTTTTTCCCCCCTGCCATGGATTGTTACCTGCCTGCAAATGAATCATGTCTCTCTCTGTGTGCACACCCTTGGCCTCGAAAGTTACATCATTACGAGGAGTTGGCTTTGTTCCCTGGTGTTGGCTATAGAGTAGACCCTAAACCCTCCAGTCTCAAATTTTGTAAAGGAGATTGTCGTGTCTGTCAAGTTGCTACGGGTTATCATGGATCAAATGTATGGTCGATTACTTGTGAATACGAATTCTCTCAATTGGTTGTATGGCAGTCCTGTTGTTTTAGAATTGAGTTACTGCATCTGTGATGATAAGGATGAACCCTTTGTTTCCAATTGTAATTTCAAAAGATACAACCACCCTCCTTATGTTAATATCTCAATATTGTTATTGGAAAGGGCCTCTAACCCGATTCAATTGGATGCATGGGTAGGCATAGCTACCATAGCTTGTTCGGTTGATTGATTTTCCACAACAATGGAGAATTGTTTGCTTGATATACAGTCACTAGTATTTTCACTAATAATTTTTTGATGATAGCTGGGATTGGTTACAAATGCTTGGTGTTTCTCACGCATGTCGCATTGTGTGGATGATATTTTTCAAAATGAAATATTGGGCATGGTAACTATGGTTTTCTTGGGGCCAAATGACTATTGGACTGGGTAAATATAGAAAGTATATTCACTGCATCCTTGTGCTTGTTGGTTGTATAGACCTAAGTGTGCACAACATAGTCGATCACGGTGTGACTAAAATGAAGCAATCTTATATTAAATCAATGGGTCATCCGATTTGTTCAGTTATTACCATGACTATGTGTTTTTTGTGCTAAGTGGAAATGTTACATCGTGGAGTTTTGTTAGCTGCGCATTGTGTGTGTTATGGATAGCTTGTTTTTCATACTCAGGGATACCCACAGAGTTTCAATCATGTTGTTTATTGCAATCAACCACTAGTTAAAGAAGGCATGTTGTTGATGACAGTCGTGTTGGATAGGTGGCCCAGATTGTAAATCACATTGAATTGTTTTTCTTTTACATTGGCAGAACTACATTGCTTGGGAAAATTACCCTGTGCATAGCTTGTGTCTAAATGGTGGTTGTTGGTTGTATGATTAATTGTCATTTCAAGTGTGGAAATTTGGTCGTGATTATTTTGGTTACAACCTATACATGTTTAACGAATATCATTGCATTTAAATGATAGGCCCGATTGTAGTGATAGTGACTTCATTGTTAATTTAAAACATGACTTTTGAAGCATTATTGTGGATTGAAGAAATGCATGGGTAGTGGTTGATTTTGATAGTTTGCAGGTTGGAAAAGGGCACTGTTCGTAAATTGTTATTAAATGCAAGTATGTGAATGAAGGGAACAAAATCTCTTACAAATTGTGTGGAATACATATTGTCTTGTGGTGGCACTATGTTGGATATTTGATTATGAACAGTGAAATAGTTAAATGCACATAAATTATTATTTGGTCAAATGATTGATGATTGATGCATATCCTTTCGCAGAATGTGTTATGGATCACTTAATTAATTTCATGAACAATAATCATCCTTCTTTCCTTCCATTATTTCACTTTCTACTAATTATAATCCCCATCACCTCCCATGCTCTTTTTTCACTCCCTGTTCTGAGATTGATTACAGTCAAGATAATTTTCTTGGTTTTCTTTATAGTTGATTGTTGTTGTCATTGAGAAGTGACCATGCTTCTCCCCTTTCATTATATCATTTTTTCACTCAATACAAACCCCTCACATATCCCAGAACCCTGTTTCACTCCCCTGCTCATTAATTCACAGTAAAACAATTTGTATGGATTGGATTGCATGAGTCTGATACATTCTGAGCCAAATCTATTTCATATTTTTAAAGATTTGTCATGTATGGTTATCTAAAATACTATTTTCTAATCGATCACACATTCAGGATGCGTTTTCTTAGTTGAGGAAGCCATGGCCGAGGAAACAGAGGTAGAGGTAATTGGAACCGAAGCCCAAGAAGGCCTAGTTTCTCCATACATTTTGACGTTGATTCACAAGAGCTTGGCCAATTGTTTCATGTTGGATTCTTCAATTGGATTGGGAAGGGAATAGTCCAACCTATGCATAAAAGGCCTTCTTTCCAAGACCCACAAGCACCTGATATCCATGTACCTCCTCATATTTCATTACAACCCGAGGTCCCTGAAAATGATGGATGGCAGGAGATTTTCCACCCGACAGTGTCCCAACATCATGGCTGGCCCAACTTGTCTTTGCCTCCTCCTCCATTAGTTAACCCCATTTCCCAAGCTGCCCCTAACCACTCGCCAGTGAAATCCTCCCATGCTAGCAAGAGATTGAAGACTCAAGCCCACCATGCACTTGATAAAGGAAAAGCCATTGCTGCCCCTTCCTCACCCTCCAATGACTCTGACAAATCCGTGTCTTCCCGGATGCATTTGAGAGACGATTGTTCCCACGTGATCAATGAGATTACGCCTAAGGGCTCTGCACAGCCAAAGGAAAACTCAGGGAAATCAAGAGGTGTCAACAACAATCAAGGAAGGGTTGCATCACAAACTCAGAAATATGGTTTTTGAGTTTTTATTATATCTATTGTTTTATGATAGTTGACTTCAGGTATCTTTGGACACCATGCTTATTTTGGATATATGAGTATTATTTTTGAAATAATTTCAAATTTCATAAGTTTAAATTGCCAAAAGTAAATATGTTGATGGGAGGCACAAGGAGGTATGTTTTGATTAACTAATGGTTATGTTAAGATTCTTATGATTGTTATGAACTAAAGGGAGTCACAAGGGCTCACACCTACTGGTTATTATTTATTTATGACCCATATTATAATTATTATTCTTCCCCCTAACTAAAGTTAGTTGAGTTTTTTAATTAACTTAACTAATGAATTGGTTCAACTTCTTCAACCAATTTTAATTTGTTAAAAACAAAATGAAAGTTAGGAGCAAGAGGAGGATGGAAGTAGAAGCATGCTAAGGTTTTCTCTTTGAGTTTATGTTGAGATAGTTCAGTTTTCATTCATTCATATATTCATCACAACCTAATTCTCATTTATGATAGCATGGTCTTATTGTAGACAACAATATTCAGGGCTGAATCAAATCATTCAGACACTTGTTCTTCTGAGTTGTTGATCTATCTTTGATAGTCTATGTAGACTTATCTGTTTGTGAATTAATTTTTATGACCGATAAAGGCTATTGTGCATAGTTGAGTGGGCATAAATCTGTGGCAAGTTGATCCAACTTTTAGGGTTCAGTTTTGGTTTTCTGTCAGAGGTCCTTTTGTATGTTCCATCGGGGATGTCTAAGTTTGACTTTCGTCCAATATTTCTGTATGAGATTTTGTAAAGAAAATGACTCTTTGGTGAATTGGAATGAAATAAAGGATTTCTTTATGTCTCATCTATCTTGATTGTCATCTTTGTATCTTTACTTTTGTTCTTACAGTTATTTCAACAACTGTTATGTTCATAAAATTACATAAGAAGTGAATTTCCAACAAGCCTTTTGTTCATACAAGACTATCCTAAGAACTCGTAATTAATTCTTGTGAGTTAGGACATTATTTTTGTTGGCTATAAACATAGGGTGATATTCCTGTGTACTTTTATTTAGCCAAGTAAAGTCTGAAAATGCTTGAGTAAGATCAATCCATATCTTTTCCTTAACATTTATTTGGCGACCATACTGGGGAGATCCTTGATATCTCTCCGGTTAATTTTTATATTCGATTTTTCATCGATACATCTTTCTTTTCTGAATTTGATTCTTTGACTGTTTTACTATTAATGATTGTTCCTGTTGCAAGGCAACCCAATCTTGAGCCCGGTCTTCAAGACTAGACTAGCATTACTTTGAACCTATTTTACCCCATTCTAGACAATGCCAATACCCGTGCCAAACTTAACCATTCTTGGGAAGTGATTGAATGAAATATTAGTGCTCAAGAACAATTGGAGGCTAGACGTAGACAACCTAGAAATCAGTAGTAACCTTTTGTTTCTTCAGTTTTGGCCTTTCTTTCATGTCCTTAGATTCTCGTGCTTCTAGAAGAAGAAGGGACTTGTCACCTGAAATAAATCCTATTGCTGAAATAGGAACAAGAAATGTAGTGTTATATGTCCAACAAAGTTCTCTAAGGAGGACTTTATCTGATTCATCCATCTCGTCTTTATTTCCTTCATCTATCATCCACAAGATGGCATCTAGTGGTAGATCTGGTAGCACTAGAAGTGCTCCATCTTCTCAATCTTCATCGTCATCAATGATTGGTATCTTGTACAACCACCATATCCCTGTCCAATCTACTACAAACCCCACCAAAGTCATTAAAAAGTATGAGATTTTTCAGTTCGAAGAGGATGCCAAAACCATAGCATGGCATGTGTCCTCTCCTCTTAACTAGCACCTGCTACTCACCCACTTCCGAAGTTTAAAGAACACTTGCCTAGGTTTTCAGGAAATAAAATTGTCAGTACTAATGAACACCTAGTGTCATTTTCTAATGCTTTTCATAACATAGGGGCCAACGACAATGACACCTGCATGCACTTGTTTGTCAATTCCTTGGAAGGGAAGGCTATGGACAATTTCTTTGACTTTCCTCCTAAAATCCTGTCTACTTGGGAGGATTTAATCTGTTGTTTCTGATCCACTTATGGGAAATCCAAAAGTCATGTCGAGAAGTTAAGGGAATACAATAACATCACTTATAAATATGGTGACATCATCAAGTCTTTCAACTTGCGTTTCACCAAGTTGTACAATCAAATCCTTGAACTTATCCACCCACAGAACCAAGCCACTTTCATGCATTATTACAATGCATTACCTTCTCCCTACCGTCATAGGCTTGAGGAAAAATCCATTGATAATCTCAGATCTGCCCTGCACACTTTCTCAGAGTATAAAGAACAACTTGAACGAACTGCTTTACCCTAGGGAGAATCAGTTATACAGACATATATGTCTCCTCTCTTACAACTAGTATAAGATATGAAAAATCGTATGATAGCATTTGAGTGAAAGGGTATTGTCTCCCCTCTCACCCTTAGAGCTTCATCCTCTTCTACACCCCCCTTTAGAAATCCAGTTGAGAACAATTTTCAGCCTAAGGCTATCCTACCTCGGAGTTGGTGTAACTTTTGAGAGGAACACCACGAAGAAACCACATGTGAGGTAAAGAAGAGTGCCATAGATAAGATCTTTGGTAAAAGACCAGAAGCTACTATCGATGTCCTAGACTTTGTAGATCTAGATGATGTCATGGTTATTAAAACTAGGAAAAAAACCTATGCTCCCAAGGGTAAATTTGATCCTCCTCACAGTTCTTCTAGCTCGATCTCCTCCTCAACCGCTACTATGTCCCAAGATCCTAAAATTCCTGAGAGACAAAGAGTCAATCCCCCTCCTCCCTCTTCTAAATACAATATCTTGAATCAATTGGCCAACATCAAAACAGATGCAACCCTCCTAGACATGGTTGTCATCCCTAAACAACATATGCATATGAAACAATTCATGGAGGGAAAAGCTTCTGTTGTAGCCAATATTTCCAAAGAGGTAGACAAAGAGGATTGTTCTGTAAATAAAATAGGTGTACATAACTTTAGATACCCTTTTTATATTTCTTTAAATATCATGGATAAGATTGTCCATTGTTTCCTCATTGATGGTGGTTCAGGCCCAAGTGTCATGTCGAAGATTATTATGGAAGAGCTAGGCTTGTCATGTACAAACGAAAATGCCAGAAGCATGCTCTCCTATAATAGTCTACAACAAACAACCATAGGCGATATTAAAGATGTAACCTTGGTTTTATGTGCTCATCCTGAGATAAGGACAACCCTCAACATTCAGGTGATTGATATGCCTATGAGAAATTATTTAATTATCTTAGGGAGAGATTGGAAAGCCCTAACAGGTAGCTACATCTCACTCGAAGGGACACATTTATCTGTTCCTCGGAATGGTAAGAACATTATAGTCCTTAGAGAAGGAAGAATTTCACCCTACATAGAGAGTGTTCCACAATCTAGCATAAACTATATCGAAGAAGACGTAGGAGTGTATTCCATCTTTGCTGAAGAGGATAATATTCCCTTGGAAAGAATTAATTCAGATGATGAATTGTGGCATATTCACTTTGATGGTTCACACTTTAACGAAGGTAATAGGGCTAGTATTATCTTGGTTTCCCCTGTAGTAAAAATTCATAATCTGTCATACAGGTTGGAGTTTTCTTGTTCAAACAATGCTGTTGAATTCAAATCTTTATTGTTAGGGATTGAGAATGCCCTTAATCTTGGTTGTGGCCACCTTTCAGTTTTCGGAAATTCTGAGCTTGTTGTAAACCTGATACGTAAGACATGCTCTCCTAGTGACAAGCTGATCCAACAATACTCCCAAACTGTTTGGGCACTTGTCTTGAACCTTCTATCTTTCAACATCACTCATGTTAAGAAGGAGTTGAAGTCAATAGTTGATCGGTTAGTTGTCTTTGTAGCCTCTCCTACTCAACGATTCTTACCCCATTGGCCTGATTGTGGTTTCCAATCTCTGCATCATCCATACATTTATGAAAATGAATAATTATGGAAGGCCATCCCTAATGATGAGAGAATTTGTGTTGTCATTCAAAATTAACCTCTCAAGCATGAGGAGATTATATCTGTAGAAAATAATAATATTCCTGAGGGCTTGACTCCTCTTGAGAGTTCCTTTTCTTTGAGTTTTGTAGGAAATAAAGAAAAACAAAAAGAAGAGGAGTTACGGAAGAAGGTGATTGAAACCATCCTCCTGAACATTAGGACATTTGAACCTTCAACCAATGTTAAAATAAAGGTCCAATGTTCTGGTAAAGAAGAGAGGAGATCCACCAGACTACTTGGTGAATCTCAAAAGGTTTTTTCTTAGTATTATGAGGATGTTCGTGGTTTTGATCATGGTATTATTCAACATATCATGAAACTATCTAGGAAAAAACAAGAATTTGTTAACTCTGCATTGGAAGCACCCTTTTGAAGGGATTTCAGAGATTTCTTAAGGGATGGAATGTTTTTTTCAGCCCACCTTGAATGGGTCTCAATTTGGAAGTCAGACCTGGGGACCACTGGTCATATCAAAACTTGCATTAGTCTTCGAACCTTCAGGCAAGCGATTATGAGAAATCCCTTTTCCCCTCTCAATATTGAAATGTTTTTGCAATAGGATGTAGAGTCACAGCTAAGACCCTTACTTGACAGTTTTTTTGGTTACAATAAAATCAAAGTAAAAGGGGCAAATTTTCACAAAACCACTTTCATTACTAATTGCGATACTATTCCTTACAAATGATGACTTTTTATCTTACTTGATACAGGTACTGCTTTTAAAAAAACTATGCACATGAATCTTGATGAATTAGTCAGTCTCCATCTCTATCTTGATGAGTTAATTGTGCGTGTCAAGGGAATGATGATTACATTATATTTATAGGTGATCGGTCCTTTGTAAATTTCTTTTGTCTTGGATACTAATTCTTATATCTCAAAATATTTACAGGAGAAATTGTTTCCCTACAGCACTGACAACCCTCGCTTGAAATATTGTGAGGAACCAACATGAAAAGTTCTAATGCTGTCTGGTTTTGCTGTATACTAGTAGCCTAGCTTGGATTTCATTTTTTTTTCTTCTTTTCTACGCTTACAGTACCTTGATTTCTGCCTTCTAAGTTAAAGTTTTCCTTGTTGTTTTTCAAATTGAGTCTTTTACTGCTGCTATTTTAATTCCTACATTATTACTTATGTTGTGATTTTTGTCTTTATCATCTTTTAGTGTTTGGTAAAGATAGAATATTGGATCAATTCTGCCATAGAGACACTCCTGCGAAGCATTGTTAGTCAATAAAAATAAATCTTACACAACTGTTATGATGCCCCCTCTGAAGGACCCTTGAAATTGTTATATATTTCCACTGCTCTCTTGTAAAGAAATTGTTTTTTTCCCGCTTCTTCTTTCCATTTCTTCATCCATTGAGAAATAAAAGAGCAGAACCATCAATTTTTATCCTTTTGATAAGAGATGATTTTGGATGAATAATTGTGCATACAGGAGTAAACCCCCTCATACTTAACATTTTTCAAAAGTTATGCCCAAATTCCTGATCATTTTTCCTTTAAATTCGCTCACTTCCCCCTGTTGCATAATTATTCTGGTTACATCTTCTAAAATTACTGTTCTTGGTCTGTGAAACCATGAGTTATGAGTTCTAAGTTTGTTGGAAACAAATTTTCCTGTGGAGTCTCCAGTTTGTTGACAATTAAATATTGTCAACAAAGTTTCGCCCACAAATAATTGCTAAAGCTTATTATTATAAAAACTAAATAATACTAGTAGGTGGGACCCCCTTGAACTATTGGAGAGCATATCTGTTCATTTTTTATGTTGAGATGATGTGCGACATGACTCACATGGTTGATGAAGATCTTGTTGGTATTGGTTATAAATCGAGCTTATGAAGGGTTGATTCCTTATGTTACTACAACCTATGATATTCATTAATGTCATTATTGTTTGTTCTTATCGCACCTACATAAAAAACATGTTAGTGAAATTATATGAAAGGAAAAATACTATAACAAATGCAAAGAAAAGGGAACTAGTTCTACAATACCACATGCGAATAAATTGAAGGAAATGAGAAACAATTGCCAGGGGAAGATTTTAAAGCTATCCTAACTATACTACATGCATGGAAAGACTTGATGATTATTGCTAAACCTTAGCTAGAAAGTAAATGGTTACGAAATTTTGATTGAATTACATGTTTAATATGCATATGGTTGAAATTTTGGTGGCTCATATGGCAAGGCGACAATGCTAATGGTTATGCAATGGTTAATGGAATTATGTGGCCGATATACATATGGTATGTTTGGATAGATTGAATGTAGGTGGCTCATTTGATAATGTGTTCAACGTTGATGGTTAGACGATTTTGTTTGAGTTATATGATGTGAAATGGGATATGGTGATCGCACTATTGGCTTTTAATGTGGCGATGATTTTGATACATGGTTGATTAGTCCTGTTAATGGAGAATTTGTTGGCATGTACTATTGAGTTAATGAGATGCGGGTGGAGGCGACGTGCATTTACTGCATGTCACCTTTACTCTTCCCATTGGCTGCCACCCTAGTTGGGCTATTGTTCGATCTTGCTGTTGTGTTATGCTACAAAATTTTAGCAGGGAGGAACCTCTCGACCAACTCTCATTTTAAGGAATTCAATTAACATGTATGTCCTTTTTTTGGCCATTCATGACTTCTCTCTGGTTATGAAAGGATTATTGGTTCAGGTGTATGGTTTGTGTTTTTCCTAAGAATTGAAACTGTGTGAAATTTTGGTTCTTGAATGAAGAGTGGATGGTTCTTCCTGTAATATTTTTGAGTTTGTAGAGGCTATTGGTCTTCCTGGTGATAGCTCTTTGTTACCACTGCTGGTTTAGTTGGAGGTTTTTTGTTTAATTCTTGGGTGGATAGCTATATTCACGCACTATCACTAAATCTAGTCTATGGAGTTTTTGGGTTTAATGGTTGAAGGTTTTCTGCGTCACTATGTTGTGTTGCACTTCAACATTGGTTGGTTCCATCGCTAAGGTTCATAAAGTAAGTGTTTTTTTCTTAAATCGGCCCTATATTCACCTCAGTATTGTGGTAGTTTGGACAAAGAACACGAGGGATATACCCTGCGTGCATTAAATAAATTTCCTGGTCGAATGAGAGCCTTACCCCTTTTTGTCTCCCTGCCATGGATTATTACCTGTCCATAAATAAATCATGTCTCTCTCTCTATGTGCACACCCTTGGCCTCGAAAGTTCCACCATTATGAGGAGTTGGATCCATTCCCTGGTGTTGGCTACAGAGTAGAGCCTTAACCCTCCAGTCTCAAATTTTGTAAAGGATATTGTCATGCCTGTCAAGTTGCTACGGGTTATCGTAGATCAAATTTATGGTCGATTACTTGTGAATACGAATTCGCCTAGTTTGTCGTATGGAAGTCTTGTTGTTTTAGAATTGAGTTACTACATTTGTGATGATAAGGATGAACCCTTTGTTGCCAATTTCACTTTCAAAAGATACAACCACCCTCCTTATGTTAATAGCTCAGTATTTTTACTGGAAAGGGCCTTTGCCTCGATTCGATTGGATGCATGGGTAGGCATAGCTACCACAACTTGTTTGGTTGATTGATTTTCCACAACATTGGGGAATTGTTTTCTTGATATACAATCACTAGTATTTTCACTAATAATTTTTGGATGATAGTTGGGATTGGTTACAAATGCTTGGTGTTGCTCACATATGTCTCATTGTGTGGACGATATTTTGCAAAATGAAATATTGGGCATGGTAACTATGGTTTTCTTGGGGCTGAATGATTATTGGACTGGGTAACTATAGAAAGTATATTCACTTCATCCTTGTGCTTTTTGGTTGTATAGATTTGAGTGTGCACAACATAGTCGATCACGGTGTGACTAAAACGAAGCAATCTTACATTAAATTGATGGCTCATCCGATATGTTCAGTTATTACCATGACTGTGTTTTTGTTGTGCTAAGTGGAAATGTTGCATCATGGAGTTTTGTTAGATGCACACGGTGTGTTTTATGAATATCTTGTTTTTCATACTCAGGGATACCCACATAGTTTCAAGCACGTTGTTTATTGCAATCGACCACTAGTTAAAGGATACATGTTGTTGATGACAGTCGTGTTGGATAGGCGGCCCAACTTTTAAATCACATTGAATTGTTTTTGTTTTACAGTGGAAAAACTACATTGTCTGGGAAAATTACCCTGTGCATATCTTGTGTCTAAATGGTGGTTGTTGGTTGTATGATTATTTGTCATTTCATGCGTGGAAATTTTGATCCAGGTGGATATCGGTGGCCACCCACCTTTTCCAGCTGGCTCAAAACAACTTTCTAGCAATTTTGATAATTTACTATTTTTAGCAGTTTTTCGGGTCTTGAACTTCCGGAGCC
>SNQJ01S0029128.1:0-13280 GCA_010110895.2 Picea sitchensis | reverse complement strand
ATTACTGTGAACATGCATATGCATAGAATTATGATTCTTTCTATTTTATTAAATTTTTTGGTAATTATGATTGAATTGCTAGATGGAGACAATTCTAAATTAATTGCATATGGTTTTGTACATATTACAATTGAATTATGATGTACAGGAAATACTGACAATTGTTAGCAGTATGCAAGATGAAGCCTTGCGGAAAAATGCTATATAGTTTGGTGCTTGTGGAAAACCACAAGGAAGGTTGCAATATTAATATGGCAACAACCAAGAATAACTATGAAATGGAATTTCATGTTTTGGGGAAAAAGTTGAATTCCTTTTTGAACTAAGTTGGAGTTCCTAAATGAATTATTTTATGTTTTCTCATGATAACTACATACAGGTGATGCAGATGAAATGATGATTAAAGTTAGAATGTTGACTACAAAGAGTAGCTTCGAGAAGATACTGATTGGAAATCTTTGAGGGTAGTTGGAACTCTAGGAGCCACGGTGCTCTGAGACTTCCTAAGTCGGCTTGTTGTTGAAGCCCAAGGAAAGGGAGGTGTAGTAGCCAATGGAATGCATGACAATGAAGGTGTACACTCCTGGGGTGGGACATGCATGTGAGGAAGGAGAGACCGTTGGTTGGAGTGTTGCTGAGTTTTGGTACCTTGGTCTAGACCATGTTGATGTGGAAGGTATTCTCAATCAAAAGATAAGTACACTTATCTATTTATTTTATGTTGTGTATCTTGTATATAGGTTATAATGTTATTAGAATTTCTTGTATATACATATATATATACATTGCATATATGCTTGCATTACCTGCATCCATGACTATACATAATGTGTTTCATGTTTCATTGCTTAAGAAATATATACCTGATGCTAATCATGTTTTTGAATGGAATGTGATTCAGATGGAGCAAGAAGGCGTCTTGCAAGTGCATCCGATGCGCATATTGGACCGGAAGAGAAAACAACTCTGGAATCAAGCCATAGGTCTTGTAAAGGTCCAGTGGACCTGATACAGTCCTGAGGACGGGACATGGGAGCATGAGGATGCTATGTGGGAAGAATACCCACATCTTTTTGAAGATCCTGGAAATCTTGATGATGTTGTGTAAAGAGTTGCACTGGGGACAATGCAAAAATAGGGGGAGGGGATTGTAATAACCCAAGATTGAGCCCCAGTTGTATTTATAAATTGTAAACATATTTTGTAGGTTGGTGAGCCGAGTGTTGATAAGATGGTGGGATTATGTGTTTATTGGGTTGGAGAGACTAAGTGTTAAAGGAAAAGAGCCTAATTTTGTATATGTAATTATAAAGATCATTAATAAAATATAAATATCGATGTGTACAGACTGACCACTAAGAAAGAGTGACGGGGGACTAATATTTCACAAGGTTGGGTAAGGGAGGAGGCTAAGTGTTTGGGCCTAGGGGATAAGCTAGGGGGATTACCTATAAAGAAATAATATTTATTATTAATTCCTGAAGGATAAAAGGGACATGCTGAGTGTTGAGTGTTTTATCCTAAGTCCTAGGAGAGGCAACATGTGCAAAAGGAAACACATGCATCTCCAAAAAGACAAGTGTCGAATTGGGCACATGCAGTTAAAGCTGAAGCATCAGCTATGTTGGGGGTTGGTGGGTCATTCTTCCATCCTCCACCTGAATCATTTGGCCATTCCCCATCCTTCATGAATTTAGTTTAGCTCTATGATCGACCTCTGCGTTGATTCCTTGTCATGCACCCTGAAACTAGTGAAAAACTCATGGATTGAGCTGTGTCTCCTGTGAATTTCGAGCACCCTATAGACATCTGAACCTTTTTGCCTCTGCGTCTGCCTCTTCATACCCATGCACAGTGAGAGCTTGTGGACTGAGCTGCGTCTTTTGTGAAGCCTGAGCATCCCGTATTTTCCTATGTTGTGTTGTGTCATAACTGTTGGTTGTTGTGGCCACGCAGATCCTTGACTGAGTGTGGCTTACTGTCGTCATTTTCTCCTTGCAGAGCCAAGTTTGTACCTTAACCATTTTGGGTTCCTACCTTCTATTTTCCCGAGTGGTATTGACTAGTGGCTGTTTTCCTCACATTGCGGGAATTGGGTTGAAACTGGTTGAAGAAGCGGGTTGTCAGGCCTGTGGTTGAAGAGGCAGGTTTTCAGGCCTGTGAGCATCTCTCTCCAGGTGAGAGAGTTTTTCGAGAAGTGGTTTTCTCCTAGAGAGAGTCTAAAACTAGCTTCAGAGCTCTGAGAATTCCTAATCGAGCTTGTTGTCGAGACCCTAAGAGGGAGGTGAAGCAGTCGATGGACTGTGTGACGGTGAAGGTGTATACTCCCAGGTGGAACATGGATGTGGGGAATGAGAGTTCATGAGTAGTGGGCGCAAGAAGGCTCCTGGAGAGAATCCTTCCAGTTTCACTGTGCAGTTTCCTATAACCTCAACCTAGTCTAGGAATCCCTTGCCCTGGGTGGATCTTACTCCCATCTCGGGGGTGACCCACAATTGAGCGTGATGAGCAACGTGGTCTGTGGCTGGGATCATAACTATGGTCAACATGGTGCGTATCGACATAACTCTTCTACTGATCCTTCACTTCCTTGAGCCTTTGTCTTATTGTTTTCATTTGATACTCCATTTCTTAGATCGCTTCCAGTCCCACCAGGACCCTATACTCAAGCCAATATCAACTCAGAGGCATCTGACATGGTCGCCTGTAAAGAAACTAGAAAGACACTATCTTATTGTTTCTTTGATAACTTTTGTTATATGCAAATTCTACCAGTGGGAATAATTCTTCCCAATGCTTCTGTTAGTCCATAACATACATACAAAAAATTTCCTTAAATATTTGGTTTGTTCGTTCAGTCTGCCTATCTATCTCTGGGTGATACGCGATACTAAATTTAATTTGGGTTCCTAAGGCCTCTTGGAAACTAGTCCAAAATCGTCCAGTAAACACCAATTCTTGATCGAATATAATCCTCTTAGGCACAACATGCAGCCTCACAATATCGCTGATGAAAGCTCTAGCTATGTCAGGTGCCTGATACGTCATACACACAGGAATAAAATCAAAACTCTTCGTCAGAGTGTCGACTACCACAAAACTCGAGTCATGTCTCCCTGTTGTCAATGAAAATCCAACAATGAAATCCATCGAAATGACCTCCCATTTGGATTTCGGAATAGCGTACGGTTGTAGTAATCTTTCTAGATGTCTATGTTCAACCTTCACCTGCTGACATTATAGACATCTTGCCACGTAGTTGACTATATATTCTTTCATTCCTTTCCAGAAGAATAAGGGTTTAAGGTATGCCCTCATCTTATTGACTACTGGGCGAGACATGTACACTTCTCTGTGAGCCTCGTTTAGGATCAAACTCCTCAAATCGTCATTGGGTAGTATGCAAATTTGAATTTTAAATATCAATATTCCGTCGTTGTCCATAGTAAATCCTTCAAATTTTGGTACCATCATTGTGTTTTGTGCAATAAAATCCTTGACCTATTTGTACCAGTCATCGTCGTGTTGTAAAGTTAGAATCCTTTCACGTAGATTCATATGAAGAGGAATCACTAAAAAGATGTGTGGTATCTGACTCAATGCAGCCGCCACTCTGTTCATTGTTCCTTTAATGTAAGTAATCTCGAAATTGTACTCGCTAAGCAATTCCAACCAATGTCATTATCGCACATTCAAGTAACTTTGCATAAAGATGTGTTGTAGTCCACATTGGTCCATTTTTAGTTTGAATTTTTGTCCAATAAGGTAGTGCCTCCAAACTCTCAAGGCATAAACAATGGCTAAAAATTCCAAATCGTCCATCGCATAGTTCTCCTCATGCCTTCTCAAATTTCTCAAGATGTAAGTGATTACTCAACCGTCTTGCATCAAGACTCCACCTGAGCCTTCCTTGGATGAATCAGTTCATAACAAGAAGTTTGCATCCATGTGAGGGACCTTTAGTATTGGTGTTTTTATCAACAACTCCTCGAGCCTCCAAAATTCCTCTGTGCATTTCTCGGTCCAAACAAACCTCTTGTTCTTCTTCTGCAATTCTATAATCGGATTTGCTATCTTCAAAAAACCCTCGATGAATCGTCGATAGTATCCCACTAAATCCATGAAGCTATGCACTTCGGGGACATTCGTCGACGCAAACCATTCCATAATAGCCTCAACCTTTACTTGATCCACGATGATACCTTTGTCGGAGATGACATGCCCTAAGTAGTGAATCTTCTATTGATAAAACGAGCATTTAGACAATTTCCCATATAATTTGTTCTCTCGTAGGCACTGTAGTACCAAGCTCAAGTGATTTCCATGCTCCTCCAATGTTCGAAAGTAAATAAAAATATCGTCAATGAACACTTGGACAAACTTGTCCAAGTATTCGTGAAACACTTCGTTCATCAAACTCATAAATACCCCTGGGGCGTTCGTCATTCCAAAAGGTAAAACAATAAACTCGTAATGTCCAAACTTTGTCTTAAAGGTGGTTTTAGGGATGTCATCCTCCTCGATCCGTAATTGGTGATACCCTGATCTCAGGTCGATCTTTGAAAATATCATCGTACCTTTCATCTGATCAAACAGATCATCAATCCTTGGAAATGAATACTGATTCTTGATCATTTCCTTTTTCAATTAACAGTAGTCAATTCAGAGTCTCCATGACCTATCCTTCTTTCGTATGAAAATAATAGGCGCACCCCATGGTGACACACTTGGACATATAATTCCTATGTCCAACAACTCCTTCAGTTGAATTATCAACTCTTGTAACTTTGGTGTCGACATTTGATAAGGTGTTCTTGCTATCGGTTCAGTCCCTGGTTTTAGGTCTATGGTAAATTCCAACTCCCTCTCTAGCAGCATCCCATGTAACTCCTTATGGAAGACATCCGCAAGCTCTCTCACCACCGGAATGTGTTCTAGAACTTCTGCTACTCCCTTCTCATTTAACGCAAGGATCGCATAAGGATTACATCCCTTGTGCATGCTCTTCCGTAGCTACAAGGAAGATATGAACCACAGGAAAATTCCCTAGTTCCGACCTATGATCATGCGTCTATGTCCCTCATCATAAACCAAAATCAACTTTTTCATCATACAATTGATTATTGCCTCATGCGATTCCAACCAGTCCATACCGATCATGACATCATAATATCCTAAGATCATTGTGTATAGGTTGGCCCTGGTGACGAAATCTCCCAAGTTAAGGCTACAACCTGTAACCTTCCCTCCAACCTTCTGTTTGGCTCCTGAATACATTTCTACGAAGCTAAAATCATCATGTTTGACTTCCTTTACCTTAATTATTTTGAGTGCTGCACCAGAAACAAAACTCTCTATAGCACCTCGATTTATCAAAATACTAAGGGTTTTGTTAGCGACGATACCTGACGTCTCAAGCATAGTCAACTGGTGCTCTGCCTAGCAGTTATTCACCTCTGCATGAATCCGATGGGCCTTGCCCAAATCTCCCACAGTAGTGGGTCTTGCAGATCCAGATGCTCTAGTCCTCTCCATTGGGCAGTCGTTCTGGTAATGCGGCTCCCCACATGTCCAACACCCTTTCTTTGGTCCAATACTCCTGGTACTAGAAGTATAAGCTGACGGCCCACCAGCCTGGAAGCTTGGTTTGTTCTATTGAACAAGCCTAAATTGTTGCTGTTGCGGTCGACGATGTTGTTGATGTTATGGTCCTCGGTAAGGAGTCCACTGCTGAGTTGTTGGTCATCGAGGTGTAGTGAAAGTGTATCCTCTTTGGAATCCATGATATCCTCATGAATGTCTAGATGGTGTCTGACGCTGCGACGCACGAGATGCCACCTGCCCCTCTAGTCTCGCTGGAGTCCTGCTCTGACCCCCACTGATAAGTTCCTCCTCTGATGTGAGGGTGTTATTGACAACATCATGCAATGTTTGAGGCATTAGAATCCTAACCTTTGCAAGAATGCTGACATTAAGGCCAAACATGAACCTATTGACCTTAATTTTCTCAGTATTCAGGTGTGGAGCATACCGAAGTAGCTCCATAAAATGGGCCTTGTACTCAAGCACCATACATCTGCCCTGTCACAAGGCATTGAACTCATTGAGATGATGCTCAATGGATTCCTTTTATAAACACCTTTATCGGATTCGTTCCTTGAATAGTTCGCATGACACATCTTTGACGACCTCGTTCAATTGTGACAAGAGCGTCTTCCACCATAGAAGAGCGCTCCCCTTCAGTTGAAATATCTCCATGTAGAACTTCATGTTGGAGGTATAGTCACCAAGTGCAAAGCACATCACCATATTCTCCAACCATGCCTCGACGGCTGCGCCGTCCGGGGCACCAAAGAACTTGGGAAATTTGACCTTCTTGAGTTCGCAGTGAATGCTAGCAGTACTGACCGGAGCGCGCAGGGGACCCTCAGGGGATGTCGGCGCCTTGGCCTCATCTCTATGCAAACAACTAATCAATGCTTCAGACATGCTCTGAAAGGACCTCATCAACCCAAACACATCACTCACATCGATATGTTCCTGCCTGACAACCTGTTCGTCTCCCTAGGGGTTAGACCCGTCGGGCGCATATGTTACTCCAGGCATCATGTCTCCTCCCCTAACACCCCGTCATCTACCTTCACAAAGTCCTCTAACCATGATTACCTGCACGAATACAATTCAGTTTAATTAACAACATTACAATCAAACATATAACCAATAGAATTCGTAGTGATCCCAAGTCGTGGGTCGAACCGTCTTTGATACCATATGTAACGACCCTCGTCGTTACGACTACATGCAATGGAAGAAGTGATTTTTTTTTTTTGTTTATTAGGAAGGAAATCAATGACAACAATTAATCAACACAACTTGATGACGAACACAACTTACACATTAAGGCAACATACAACAATGACCTAACATAACAACACATCATGCAACTGGACGAAACATGTGATAAGCAATAGACAGATAAAAGAGGCTACCCGCTCGACACAAGCAAGACAACACCTACATGCTAAAGGACAACATCAACAACCCAAAACATCAGCTTCGACGACCAATAATTAGAAACATCTATGGCGCGCAAAACCCAACGCATGAAGGCGTTACAGAACCAAGTACCAAAATCAAATACAACGAACAATACGCCCACATCGGGAATCACAAGACTCCAACGAGGTTATCGTTCACATCTATCCATTAGGGTGCACAATGATCCCCTCATCAGAAATCATGTTGTTACAAGGCGATAGGCGTGACCGTAACCATGGTGCAAGATAACATATCTAGACCAATAACCCAAGAAAAATCCAATGTGCTAGGAGACCAAATTAACTGTCAGAAATACAAGAAGACTATATCCAAGTGCCCAGTCGACAAGTCAACAAGATGCAAGGTGACTTCATTCAATATTTAAATTACACAACCAACCAAAGAATTCATGTTATCTTATGAGGCACTTTTTCCAGGAAGTCTCCCAACTATAAAACATAATTAATTCAAATATTATCTAAAAATTCATGTGCATGGATATTCTATTTTAATTTTCTATATAATAGAATATTATTTGAAAGGTAGCTTAATCGTAGTGATATAAGGAGTTAGTACTTACATTTTGTTAAGCTAAATAATGCCTCACATTATAAACACATAAATTAATATATTAAGAACATGAATACAAGGGGTTTTGTTTTGGATTAATGAAGGAACTTCCACATAATCTTATTGGTCAGTTAAATAGTTGTCCAGAAATAAAATCGTTGTTAAAACCTATACAAGATCGATGTCTGTCATTCATATCGCTATCTATTAATTATGTCTTTGTATATTAATATTCGTTTTCAATCAATCAATATTACTGTCCATTAATAAATCTATGTCTAACAAAGATATCATTGTCCCATAATACTATTTCTATCCATTAATGTTGTCTAACCATGTGCTATCTATTAATAAGAAATCAACAATAAAACCATGTGCTATCTATTAATAAGAAATCAACAATAAAACGATGGGCTATCTAATAATAATAAATCAACATTCAACAGATCGTTGTCCATCATTAATTAATGTCAACAATCAAATCCTATTCAATTGCAAATCAATTCCAATGTTAAAATAAATCACTATTCAAGCCAATCCAATCAAATGCTATTCAAAGGCATTCAACTCGTAGTGGTAAAGGCTCAGTGAATTTGCGGTGTCAAGATGGGTAAATCGCCCAAAAATCATGGTGAAAATTCAGTGTAATATGCCAAGTAATTCGTGGTTCAACAATGACATAGATGTCTACCATAATATTTCTGTTTATTAAAAAGAAATCGCTGAATAAATACAGTATTAATCGTTGGTAAAAACAGTGTAAATTGTTGTGCAAGAACAGTGTAATTTGATGAGTTAAATATTAAATTCGCAGTAACACACCACCAACTATACACAACAATTATAGACACAATTGTTATTAAATTCATTGTCTAAATATATACACTGCAACCATTACAACGCAAACACACTCAACCATAAATTCGCTATCATTAATATGTAAAAACGTTGTCTATTAAATATGTGATAAAGCTGTCTATTCAAAATGTTGTTTATGTGATAAATGATACTGTATCTCTTGAAAATAGCTTTCAACAATCCATTAAAAATGCAGACATGTCATAAGGAAAATGAATACATGTCATAAGGAAAAACACAAACAATTCATTGAAAATTGATGTCAACAATCCATTGAAAATCGTTGTTAACAATCTATTGAAAATCGTTGTCAACAATTCATTAAAAACATATATATATATCATAAGACAAAAAAAACGCAGAAATATCGTTTAAAAAAAAACCCCAGAGATCATACTGTTCCAAAATGTTGGGGTTTATTGTTTGAACTTGTAGAGATTTATCATTCAACAATGAATCAATAAAAACTGCAGAGATACTCATTCATAAGAAGGTGCAAAGATTAGAGATTAATCATAAGAGAGAAATGCAGAGATAAGTAAGGGATAGATAGGTGGGAGAAGATTTATCCTTCACTTATTATCAATGCACAGGAAAGCAGGGCATTTAAATCTCAGTCTTAAACACCAGAGTGAATATAGTCGATTAGGCTCCTGGCTGACTGCTGAGGCACAGACTAATAAATTAAAGATAAGGGACAGAAGATAAAAACACAATTTTTCTTCATGTTAAATCAATAAAAACAAACACAGAGAAGTCATTACAATCAAATTTTGGGTTGTCCATGGGAAATCAATTCAAAATACAACGAGCATAAGGATGGGATGACTTTAAGTTCTCAGATCATAAAACACTGGGCTCATCAAGACAAATTTTTGAAGGATAAAAATAAAATGTCTCGATAGTGTTATGATGATTAAACATAAACTTTAACATAGTAGAAGTACATTACTGAAGGCAAAGGAACAATATTTAAACTACCATTCAATACAAATATACACAAGCATCCAATATCCAAATGCAAAAGCTCCGAAGTCGTTGTCCTGCGTGCGTTCCGTCTAGCTCCCACTTGTCGATCGATGTGACCTCACCGGTACCTCCCAACCAATGCTAGGGGTACTCTTCTTCCCCCTGAGCTCCCCAAGTCACAAATGGGCCACATACACAATAATAGAGAATGATATCACCCAACGCGCCTCACAAGGTCGAGCTACCACTCGTTACTCGAGCTGGGTATCACAACTCCCACAAGAGAAAATTCAGTCAAGATAAAATTTCAGCAGCACAACATTACACAAAAAGATGAGATCCATACTCCTCCTCCTCCATCCTTTTTATAGATTTTTCAAGTAATTAGTTTCCCAAAATTCTCATTATATTCATTTTTTATTAATTAATTAGGAAAAACCTCCCCCATACACATGTTGCCCGATCCCCTAGTTGCACCAGAAAAAACAATTTTATTAATTAATTAAATACTCCTATTTCCCTCACCCGCTAAGATAATTCCTAAAAACACTCCTCAGTGTCCCAATATTCCCTTACAATTCTTAAATGACTTACGCCTTACTTAATTATGAGTTGAGTTCATAAATAGAAAGTTCCAAAGTATAGATTCCTTACTAAGTTAGACATTCAACTTTTTCTTTAAGTTTCCCCCCTCTTTTTTTTTAGTTTCACTTTTTATTTAAGTTTCCTTTTCTTTTGTGTTTCCCCTTTTTATAACTAAGTTCAGAATTAGTAGTTTACACAAACAACCATTTACTCTTTTTATGAATTTAATCCTCCATTAATTTTTATTTTTTTTAATTTAAAGTTTAAATTTCTTATTAGTTATAAAAGAACCTTTAGTGAATTGGAATTTTATAAAAAGAATCTTAGTAAATTAGAATTTTATAAAATAACCTTAGTGAATTAAAATTTTATACAAAGGACCTTACGGAATTAAAATTTTATACAAATAACCTTAGGGAATTAAAACTTTATACAATTAACCTTAGGGAATTAAAATTTCCACTTTAATTCGGTTATACGTCTAATTAGTTTTTTTTTTTTTGTTCTAAGGTTCTACTAAGACATAGGTTTTTAATTCACTAGGCTTGGTGACAGTTCTTAAGGGAAAAAATAGTCATTAAACTTTACTTATCATATCATTCATTTTAAGGTCGACTAGGTTTATTCACTTACCAATTAAAATTGCGATGTGCCCTTCAGGACGCACTACGTGCTCAAAGGGTGTCACTCGCCTCTTTCTATTTTCATCGCATGACGTGCCCTTCAAGATGCACTATGTGCTCCAAGGGTTCCACTCGCCTCTTTTCATTTTCCTCATGTGACGTGCCCTTCAATATGCACTACGTGCTCCAAGGGTGCCACTCGCCTCTTGATTGAGTTTAGTAGACGTCAAACCCTTGTAGTCAATACTCCGCCATGTGATATTGTGGGAGACTAAGGGCCTCTAAGGAATAAGGCCATTGCCTTATTTCATGCCTTAACCTACCATTCGAGCCACAACGGGAGTGCTAGTAGGCTGTGGCAGGGCTACTACCACACCTCTCCCTCAAAGTCTCTGGTTGTCGTGCGTGACCCCTCTACTCCAAATGTGATACTTTTCGACAAGCTATTGTCAACCTGCATCCATCAACGAATCATGTCAGCAATAATAATAAATCATCGTAATATCTAATCATATGTACATATGTCACATCAACAACATTCAAACCCAATAGTCCACTCCCTGACTCGATCTGGAGTCTAAGGGGTTTTATCAATGCCTCTGCATCCTCAATGTCCAAAGTCCTGCACACTCAGGAGAACACAGTCAATAACACCTATCTATGTAAATACAACAAAATAACATATCATCAAATCCATAATATCTCATAATCATTATCAAAATGACCAATAGTATAATAACTCGAATCACTTGCATGAAGGTGTCCTCAAAGAATTAGTCCACTCAGTGTGCGCAAGAGAGGGATGTTATAGAGAAGAGGCTATCCTAAGATGAGATCGAGCCTCTACTCGTGCCTTTGGTCTTGCACAGTTTCTCTGCTTGGTGCACCTATGTTCAAAATATCTTGCCTGATATCCTGTAGCAGAGTTGTCATGTGTTCCTCACGACATGTCCATTCTATTTATTTGTGTTGCATTGCAGTGATGGCGCCTTTGACATCCTCAATTGTTTTCTTGATGGAATCCAAATATTCTTTGATAGATTCCTTCCCAGTGCAGGGAGTGCAAACAGGAGGTGGCGGAGGTGGTGGAGGTGAATCAGAGGGTGAGGTGGGGGAGTCGCGAGAGGGGAGGGGAGAGGACGAAGAAGAGAAAGGGATAGACGGAGTAGGGGGAGCAGAGGGAGGAGGAGGGGGAGGCAGAGGCGGAGGTGGAGGCTGGCGGTGGGGGTGACAGGATAAGTTTTGGCACGAAGCCCAGGGAGTTTCCTTGGCTATCGAACCATTCGACTCGCCAAATGTAAGGAGAAGAGAAAGGAGGTAGGCCTATAGAAGTGGCCCGATAGGRARAATGGTCCCTGGAGATGACATGAGGAGAAGCTAGGAGATGCTCCRGGGTGGAGGCACGCGCAGGGTCTGGAGGAAATCTTGGAGGAGCCTACCTRTGTCGTCGTTGTCTCGCAACTCTTCCTCTTGCAACGTACTAGGTTGCCCATTGTTTTGATTTTCCTCGAATTCGAGGTATTAGGAAAATTACTGGAGACCCATGAAGGAAAGCTGAAGTAATTTTATGCAAGGGACTAGAAACGAACCAGAGCCAAGAGGAAAAACCGACTGGACGGGGAGAACAAGGCTTCGAGGGTTGAGAGCGCCAAGAAAAATGGATTGAGAGGCCGAGAGCGCCAAGAAAAATGGATCCAGAGGCCGAGAACTAAACCATTTTCCTAAGGAGGCAAGGAATTGAGAGGCCAAGGTCTCAAATGAGCCATGGAATTCCCCATTGTTGGCCTAAATCTATTGACTCGACAGGATGATGGGATTGGGTCTTCAGCCATCCCATAGCCATAATTTATCCCACGAACTTGAGTGCCATACCATTAAACATGCTAAAATTCAAATGGATGCAGAGTTGTTGAGTTGGATGAATTAAAGGCATGGAGTAATGGTGGAGGTGGGTGCGAGTTGTGCTAGCTCAAGGTGGCGAGATACATGGCCAAGTGTTTTCTCGTTTGGACATCCACCCGTCATCTCCGATGTCACCCCATCCATGGCTTTATTTTATTTTATATTAATATCTTATTATTATTTAATACTATCCTATTTAATGTAAATATTATAACCAATCTATGATCTCATTACCTTTATAACATTTATTTTCTTACCCTTCTTCTCCACCCTACCCTTCTTTCACTTGGCTTTTCCAATTTACCCTTCTTTCACCTGGGTTTTCCAATTTAATTCTTTATGTTAATAATTTATTTATTTTATTTTAATACCTTATTATTATTTAATACTTTCTCATTTACTATAAATATGCCAACCAAGCTTTAATCTTATTACCCCTCTTCCCATCATTTTTCCTTCTCAATATTCTAATTTCTTTAACGATCTATTAGTCGGTTCATTTTGATACAATAATTGGTGCGTTTCGGTTCATTTTGATACAATAATTGGTGTGGTTTGGTTAAAAATCATTTGACTGACTTCGTTAAAACACTATGACCACTTATTAATCATCCATGTCTCCAAAGTTTTTATAAAATTCAATATTAAGTCCATTATTCTAATTTCTTTAATGAACTATTAGTCAGTTCATTTTGATACAATAATTGGTGTGTTTTGGTTAAAAATCACTTGACT
>SNQJ01S0029127.1:45821-60397 GCA_010110895.2 Picea sitchensis | reverse complement strand
GATTTGTAGGAAGCTGTTGAGATATCTTCTCAACCACTCCCTCCTAATATGGAATCAATTGAATCTGTATCCAACTATATATGTACGTATGTGTGTGTGCAATATATTGAATTATTGTGTGTTATTCCTGTGCATCTATGCTCTCATGAATTTTAACTAGGGAGACCGCATCCACGCTTTCCTACACCGAAAGGATCCGGGATATCCATAGTCCCACATTTACTAGTATTTTGGCAATACTGATATTGCGTGTCCAAGAATAACGAGCACGGGAATAGAGAGGCAGTAATGATAAGGAAGACGAGGTGTCGAGGCAGGGAAGGAAGAAGGCGAGGATCATATATTTCCATCGGGATAAGATGAGATAAAAGGCTCAGACTGGGCATTGGGAGGCCGAAAATGATTACCTAACAGCAACAGAATGAGCGACAATGAAGCGGAGGTAGTGTTAAATAATTCAAGGAAGTCCAGTCCATAAAATTGACCGCAATCAACTTCAAACTTGAATTTGAACGTTCCAGAATCAACTTCAAACTTCAATTTGAACTTTCGTCTAGGTTTTTAACTTTTTGAGCGATCAACAAGAGAACTGTATTTTGAGCGATCATTTTTCTTCCACCTAAATCCCATAACACTATTTGAAGTATAAATATTGGTAATGAGCTTGCTAATACGATGTCTTATGACTATTGTGTAAAAATAGGTTGAAAATCCAAGTCAACATGTAAGGTTTAATGGTCTTGGCAATGTAAATATGGAAAACAAAAATATATTAACTTGAGGGATTATTTAAGATGCTTTTACAATGAATTTGAATATGGTGTAAAAAAATGAAATGTAGAAAATTGGATTAGATTTCCAAATATGCAATTTTTATTTATAGAAACTCTAAATAACTATGTGAAATTTGAGTTTTTCTAACAATGATATGTTATTTTTCTAGCAAGATATAAGGTATATGTCTCCCTTAGTGCGAGTGTTGAGTACCTTAACAATGGAATTTATTTTCAAATGTTTGCATAATTGTAGAAAACCCATTGTTCTAATGGGGTGTAGTTTTTCAAAATATATAATATTAATTTTATATCTTTTTTAAATTATGAAAGTCAATATATCCTTGAAATTACAATTCTTTATGTTAGTGAGGGTCTTATAATTATAAAAAATAATTCTTTTATTTTTATATTGTAGATATCCACCTCTTCTAGTGGAGCATATAACTCATGTTATAGATAGTTAAGCTGACAAAAAGTTATAGTAGAAATAAAAGAGGTATGTATTCTAGGAATTTGATATATGTGAAGACAAAAATAGATTAAAAATACTAACCAATATTAATTTAAAAAAAAAAAAATCTACATATTTGGAATCTGCATAGCCGACTATATATGTGTCTATAGTTTCATCAACAACATTTTTGTCATCCCAGACCTAAATATGTGGTGACCAAGTCAACATACACCTACATTAGATTTGTCATTCCTACCCAAAACATTTTGAATTATAAATAACAAGAATATGTTTCTAATAATGCACATGCGCTCTAGGAATGCACATGCGATCTAGGAATATGCACTATCCAGCCCTCCCTCCCTCTCTCTCTCTCTCCTACATCTACCCCTCTCTCCCCCTCACTTTGTATCCCCTTCCCTCTCTCTCCCTCTTTCTCTCCTACATCTACCCCTCTCTCCCCCTCACTTTGTATCCCCTTCCCTCTCTCTCCCTCTCACTCCTCCCTTTCTCTTTTTACCTCTCTCTACCTCCCTTCCCTCTCTGTCACCCCCATCCTCTCACTCTCTCTCTATACCCCCCTTCTATGTCTCCCTCTTAGACTCTCTCTCTCTCTACCCCCCTTCTCTGTCACCCTCTCACACTCTCTCTCTACCCCCCTCTTTGTCTTTCTCTCTCTCCATCTCACACTCACACACACACACACACTCTCTACCCCCCCCTCTCTATCTTACTCTCTCTCCCTCTCACATTTTCTCACACTGTAACATCACTTGATCCCCTAGTTCTCTTTTAAGATGATGGTGTGTTAAAAATTCTCTTTTTCCTGACTACTTTATTTCTCCAATTAGACCCCATAGAATAATTTTGCTCAACAAGAGTTTTCCAATGACTGTAACTATGCTCAATTTGGATCTTTAGATCAAAATTTACAACCCTCCAATGTTTTTGGGTCTACATTGGTCAACAACCAGTTCATTAACTTATGGTGTCCACATGGCCACTTATTACTTGTGACATTCAACATGGAAACAATACATTAGTTTCAGGGGCCAGATCCTTTAGCCTCACCTTCGTCGTCATCAAGATTTCTTATCTCATAGTTCACCCCCACTAACAAAACTCCGACGATGATACTCCAATGGGTACCTTCCCCAGATTTGACGACTTCGGGCTCTTGATGTCTACCGTCCATATCACATCGATGATGCTAACTTGTTATAGCACAAGTTGTAGGTTGGGAAAATCCTGACCCAATCATGGAACAAGTGATACAACTTGGAAATCCTACACCCAATGTCACCTCGATGTAGGTCCCACACTTCAAGGGTGACTAGGTCACTCTAGAGAGGCGATCCCAGTGACCCCAGGGGGATTGAGATGGAGATGAAGATGGATGGAAATGAAGCCCCTATAGGTCAAGTATAAGTGGAGTGAAATGTGGAGAGAGATGCCTTGCAAGTCAATAAATTGTTTCTCCACATGTATAACACTTCTTTGGATGATTGTACCTTCCTGAGACACAAGAAAAGACACTTTGCAACAATATATGTTAGTTGGATCAACAAGTTAATATTGTTGTGCCTAATTTGGAGAAACAGATAATAGTATATATCATCTAGGAAAAGGTACTATAAATTTCTCAATAAATGCTAAATATCAAATAGAAAATGCAAGAGAAAAACTAGTAAATGACTAGCTAAACTCAAGATAAAAAACCAATACTCTTAGCATAAAAGATAAGGCTGGTGTAAACACTTGTCTGCACCAAATTATATCATTCTTATGGCTGTAGCATTCAATGTATTACAACAAGAAAATAAACAATTGAAATCTCCTCAAACTTTGCCCAAAAGTGTGCTAGGACAAGGAGAGTAAGTGTGCAAACTTTGAGCAAAAACCAATGGTTGATAAGAGAGTTATTAAAGAAAGTAAGTTGGGGTTTTTATATCCCTAATGGTTGAAGATGCAATTTTTTAACAAAAAAAATAATTATCCCCTATATGGGGATGCCCTAGTGGTTGTGAAGTGCCCAAGGCACAAAGAAAACAATCCACTTTGCAAGAAGTAAAAATGACCAAAAAATCACATTTCCCAATGCAATATTTTATTTCTCCAATGCAACAAATCAATGAATAGTGCCTTTACTATTGGGTTAATGGAGTCACAAGGGGATTAGAGAAGATACCTCCTTGGGGGTGTAAACCCTTTTAATTCCCAAGGTAAGTTTCTCTAAGCTACGGTTTAAGCTAAGAGGGTGTATGCCTTTATACTTCTCTTAGCAAACCCTTAATCAATGAGATGAAGCAAATAGAATGATGAAAGCTATGGTGGGGGTGTATGCCCTTATACTTCCCACCTATCTCCTAGCATAATGATGTAGGCACGCCCCAGGGCACGTCCGCACTCACCAGGACCTCCTCTGACTTTGGCCCGAAGAGCTAAATACTCTTCAACCCCCTTTCGGGAGTCCTCAATACCCACAGAACTCTCCTTCCTGGCGATCTCCCCTTTGCCTTGTCGGGAAATCGGGTTTCGTGTTATCGCGAAACTTGTGGGCACGGTCCCCATGCTACTCAAAACCCCAAAACCCGATGGGTCTTAATGTCAATGCTTCTCCGTTACTGTCGGGAATTTCCCTATTGGGAAATCGGCATATACAATGACATAGTTCACTAGCTCCATGAATCTCCGAACTCCGATATGCACGTGCGCTCTCTCCTTGCCACGTCGCCTCCTCTCTCCATTCTATCGGGAATTGTGTGATCACAATTTCAAAGGTCGCAATCCCTTTGCACTGGAGAGTCCCGAATGCCGAATCCCGACTTCCTGGGATCCTGTGCCATGTGTCCTCGTAACGATCGACGGCTCCGATTATGTCGGGAAATTGCTAATCGCGATTTCAACAAGTATGAAACCCTTACCTCCACGAACCCCAATAAGAAGAGTCCCGATGAATCTTGACTCCTTCCTGTGCCTAAGGAGTAAATCTCTCACAACTCCTCTAAGATCTGATGGTCAACGGGTTTTCGCGAATCTTCCCTGCGAATTATGGCCGTCGATTCCTCCTCCTTGAGGATTTCTCCCGCTCTAAATCTCCTTCCTGTTCAACCCTTCTCTTGGGTCCATCTCCACAGTATCACGAAGGAACTATCCCTCCTGAGCTTGTCAACTCTGACTCCTTAAGAGACTTTGCGCACACTTCTTGTACTCGACCTTCAACAACTCTCAAAGTGTTGAGTCTTTCTGACTCTGTACACCTCCAGTAACAACAGTCTATGTCTTATTTTTCTCAGACTAGCCACTGAGACTTCAAATTCGGCCTGCACTTCTCCTGCATGAATCTACCAACCCACGTTCACTTCTGGGTGAATGAGAATAAGGGTTTAACTGTCGAGCCTCATCAACGCACTCTATGCAGGAATCTCCTGGCTCAGACAGAGAAACAATTGAAACTTATCCTCTTCTCTCTCAGACTTCAGTTAAAACCTCTAAAATCACATGCAAAACATATTCAAAGCAATTGCATGACCAGAAAGAAAACATTCATGAACACATAAACAGCGTACACAGAGAAAACAACACCAGCCATGAAATTGAATCAAAGACTTTCTTCTATTAATTCAAAAACATCTATACATGGGTGTTCTTCACAAATTCTCTGCTTGCTCTCTCCTCTTGCTCCTGAATGAATGATTCTGAATTACTGAATTATTTTAAAATGTACAAAGGAGGGTGTCTATATCCGTTTTCCCTCTCGAAAACTGAAACTGTCTAATCTAGACTTAAACATCTATCTACCTGCATTAAATCTAGTAAATGCCTCCTATCTAATTCAGACAAGAGACTAAGGCTCGAGGTCTGCTACAATAAAACAGGCACTCCTTCATAAATGTTTTATTAAAGGATATGGCGCTTCATCTTAAATGAAAATTCAAAAAGAGTTATCAAGCTTATATGTCATGTGTTTAAAAACACATGCGTTGGCTCCACTCTTGCTGAGTTGGCGATGATCCTGCATCATACTCCTATGCTTGAAAAATTTCATGGGCTCCTGTCCATGAGCTCCTGCATGGTCTGTCCATGCTTCTATATCACTGCTTCTGTCTCCCAGCTGGCATCCTCCACTGGGTGGTTCTTCCATTTGACCAGGTATTCAAAGTATTCCTTCCGCCTGGTCCTCTTACCCACTCGTTTGTCCAGTATGCACTCCATCTGCGGCTTCTCTGTGACTGGTAATTGCTTCTGCCACTGGACCACTGATTCCTTAGTTCCAGTCTCTTCTTCTCCAGCCTTGTATGGGTATAAATCCGAAACATTAAATATCATAGATATCTCAATGCCATCCGGCAACTCAATTTCATACGCGTTCTCTTTGAATTTCTTCAGGACTTTGCATGGTCCAATTTTTTTCATCTTTAATTTGTTATATGTTCCCCTTGGGAACCTCTCCTTCCTCAAGTGTGCTAGAACAAGATCTCCAACTTCGAATTGAAGTTGTCTCCGATGCTGATCTGCTCTGCGTTTGTACTCCTGATTTGAATCCATCAGTCGCTGCTTCACCCTGCCGTGAAGTTCCTTCATCGCCTCAGCGAACTCCTCTTCCCTTGCACTACTAGTCATAGCCTATTCTGACTCCCTGAGTTCAGAAAATCCCCTTGGTTGTTTCCCATACACAATCTGAAATGGGTTTTTGCCTGTACTCCGATTCACAGAATCATTGTACGCAAACTCTGCCTGTGGCAATATGTTGTCCCAGCTGCTATGGTGCTTCGTCACCAAGCTCCTCAGCAAGTCTCCAAGACTTCTGTTGACCACCTCGGTCTGTGCGTCTGTCTGCGGATGGTAAGCCGAACTAAATGCTAAGTTAGTCCCTATCTTCTTCCATAGCATCCTCCAAAAATGACCTATGAATTTTGCATCCCTGTCTGAGACTATGCTTCTCGGCAATCCATGAAGTCTAACAACCTCTTTGAAAAACAAGTTTGCGATGTGAGTCGCATCGCTGGTCTTTTGACATAGAATAAAATGTGCCATATTCAAAAACCTGTCCACCACCACAAAGATGGAATCAACCCCTCTTTGCATTCTCGGCAATCCCAATACAAAATCCATGCTGATTTCATCCCACAGCCTCTCAGGTATGGGTAAGGATTGATAAAATCCCGCATTTTGTTTTCTACCCTTTGAATGCTGACAAATCCTGCACCTGTAAACAAATATTTTAACATCTACTCGCATTCCTGGCCAAAAATATTCTTCACTCAGTTTTGCGAATGTCTTATCGTGGCCAAAGTGTCCTGCTAAACCACCGTTGTGCTTCTCCTTTAGCAGGTTCTCCCTCATGGAGAAATTCGGAATGGATAATTGGTTGCCTCTGAACAACAGTCCATTTTGAATCATGTAATCTATCCATGGGCTCCGATCTCTAAGAACTGGATTCTCAGCTACTTCATATGCTTCTACAAAATCTTCGTCTCCTGCGTACATGTCCCTCAGGTTTTCAAAACCCAATGTCTTGACTCGGAACTCCTGCAACAGCAAACATTTCCTGCTCAAAGCATCAGCCACTTTGTTAGCAGTTCCTGAAATGTGTTTAATCACAAACGTGAAATTCTGCATATACTCTACCCATTTTGCATGTTTCTGGTTCAACTTCTCTTGTTGACTCACAAACTGCAATGCATGATTGTCGCTGTATAATACAAATTCTTTTGGGATCAAGTAATGCCTCTACTTCTTCAATGCCTGTATGATGGCATAAAACTCTTTATCATACGTGGAGTATTTCATCTTTGCTTCATCCAGCTTCTCGCTGAAATATGCCACTGGCCTGTCCTCCTGACTTAAGACCACTCCTATAGCATATCCGCTTGCGTCACATTTCACCTAAAATGTCTTCTGAAAGTCTGGCAACACTAACACTGATTGCTCTGTGATCTTCCGCTTCAACAGATTGAAGCTTTTCTCAGCCTCTACTGTCCAATGAAAAGACTTGTGTCGCTTTTTCACTGTGTCCATCATCGCTGCGCTAATTCCACTAAAATTTCAGATGAATTTCCGGTAGAAACTAGCTATTCCATGGAAACTCCTCACCTTGAAAACATTTCTCGGTGATGGCCAATTCTTGATCACTTCCACTTTACTCGGATCCATTTTCAACTCATTTGCTGAAATAACAAAGCCCAAATAAATGAGCTCTGTCTGCATAAATGAAGATTTCTTCATGTTTATCAACAGCTTCTCCTGTTGTAGCTTCCTCATTACAACAACCAAATGTTTCAAATGTTCATCCTTTGTCTTACTGTAGATCAATATATCATCCAGATATAAGACTACAAATTTCCCGATGAATTCTCTCAGGACTTCATTCATCAGTCTCATAAATGTGCTCGGCACGTTTGTCAAGCCAAACGACATGACCAGCCATTCGTACAAACCTTCGTTTGTCTTGAATGTTGTCTTCCATTCATCACCTTCCCTCATGCAAATCTGGTGATATTCGCTCTTCAGATCAATTTTTGAAAATTAATTTTCCCCACTCAGGCAATCCATCAGATCATCCATTCTCGGCAGTGGAAATCTGTACCTGATGGTAATTTTGTTTATCGCTCTGGAGTCAGTGCACATTCTCCAACCTCCATCCTTCTTCGGACTAAGCACAGTTGGAACAACACACGGACTCAGGCTTTCTCTGACCAATCCTTTATCCAACAACTTTTGCACTTGCCTTTTAACTTCCTCATTTTCCTGTGGAGTCAATCTATATGCAGCCTTATTTGGTAAACTGGCTCCGGGTATGAGGTCGATGTGATGACTCACACTCCTCATCGGTGGCAACGAACGAGGTAATTCGTCTACCACTATATCAGTGAACTCTTCCAGCAGTTCCTGAATTTCATCTGGTAGATCATCCACTCTTGTGCTAGTCAGGACAATTCTCGGTTTCCTGACTACAAAGAATTGTGGATCTTCTTTCCTTTCTATCTCTGTGAGAAGCTCCTTCCCACTCATGAAAAGTATGGTGTTACTTACTTCCGGCTTCACCTCCTCATCCTTTTTCAGAAGCAATCTATGTGTCCTCCCATCCTTCTCTAAAGTATATGTGTTCATTCTCCCGTGATGAACCACATTTCTATCATATTTCCATGGTCTACCCAGCAATACATGACAGACATCCATGGGAATGACATCACATAGGACCTTATCCGTATATTCACCCATTTTAAAATCAACTAAACATTGTTTAATGACACTCACTTGATGTCCCTTTTGGAGCCATGAAACCTTGTATGGACTCAGGTGATCAGTTGTATCCAGCTCCAGCTTCTCCACCATCTCGGTTGAAAGGATATTGTTAGTGCTTCCACTGTCCACAATGACCTTGCATTTCCAGCCCTTGGTCTTGCATGTGGTCCTGAACAGTCTGGTCCTCTAAGCTGTGTCCTCCACCTCTTTTTCAGGTGTCAAAATAACTTTATGCACCATCAGCGACCTTCCTGCTTCGGTGTCTTCATTCTCAACATCACGCCTCTGCGCCTCAGTGATGTGAACTTCTCCTCTGTCCTTCTTCCTGTCTGGACAGTCAACTGCTTTGTGTCCATCCTTCCCACATGTGAAACATGTGATGATTCCACCTTGGCCTCTTCCTCTTCCTCTGGTATGAGGAAAAGTATTCGAGTCATCATATCCGCCACCCTGCTCTGTATGTTGTCTCCTCGGCTCAGCATATTTCTGTCTTTGTTGTGAGGTTCCACCTCTCTCAATCTGACCCTGAGGTTTCTTCCATTCCTCCTTGGGCTTCTGAAATTTCTCTTGGGCAACTGCCTTGCCTCTGGGCTGACTTCTGCCTCGCCCTCGCTGACCTTGCTTACTACTCAGCTTCTCCTCGGCTTTTAGAGCCATCTGATAAGCATCCTCAACAGTTCTGATGGTTGTCATGCTTAATTCATCCTGAATGTCATATCTCAACCCATTCAAGTATCTAGCTACCTTCTCATCATCGCTCTCCCGATGACCTTCTCTGATATTGAGCTTGTAAAACTCTTTGGTGTATTCCTTCACCATCATCAACTTCTGTCTCAGGTTTTGCATTCGCTTGAACAGTGTGATTTGATAATCCCTTGGGATGAATTTCGCCTTTATCTTTGCAATCATCCGATCCCATATTTTGATCTTTTGTTTTCCTTTGGAACGTCTATCTGCCTGTAGCTCGTCCCACCATAAGGTTACATTTCCTTTCAACTTGGTAATAGCATGACTTACCTTCTTATCTTCTTCAATATCCTCATAATCGAAGTAGGTATCAAGAGCTCTGATCCAGTCCAACAACTCTTCTGCATCCAAGCTTCCTTTGTAAGCTAGAATGTCCATTTTGGTCTTTGAACTCATCCTGGCGATAGCTTTAATCAATTGCTCAATTGATGCATCCTCTGCTCTAACCTCTCCTTGTGGTACAGCTTCGGCTTCTCCTTCAGAGTCACTTAGATCTCCAGTATTGGTTGTGGGTCTCTGCACTGCTTCCTTGTCTTCCATTTTGGCACGAAGATTTCGTAATTCCCTCTCCATCTCTACATTCTGTCCTTGGCTACTTCTTTCTCTGGACATTTCTCTTTCCCTGGACAATTCCCTTCCTCCCTCTGGATTGGGTGATTGTCTACCTCTTCTCGGCGGCATGGTGTAATTTTCCTTTCTTCTCTGCTACAGGAAACAAAGAGATTTTCTCGCTTTGATACCACTTGATGTAGGCGTGCCCCAGGGTATGTCTGCGCTCACTAGGACCTCCTTTGACTTTGTCCCAAAGAGCTAAATACTCTTCAACCCCCTTTCGGGAGTCCTCAATACCCACAAAACTCTCCTTCCTGGCAATCTCCCCTTTGCCTTGTCGAGAAATCGGGTTTTGCGTTATCGCGAAACTTGTGGGCATGGTCCCCGTGCTACTCAAAACCCCGAAACCCGATGGGTCTTAATGTCAACGCTTCTCCGTTCCTTTTGGGGATTTCCTTATTAGGAAATCAGCATATACGATGTCGTAGTTCACTAGCTCCACGAATCTCCGAACCCTGAACTCTGATACGCACGTGCGCTCTCTCCTTGCCACGTCACCTCCTCTCTCCATTCTATCGGGAATCATGTGATCACGATTTCAAAGATCGCAATCCATTTGCACTAGAAAGTCCTGAATGTCGAATCCCGACTTCCCGGGATCCTGTGCCACATGTCCCCGTAACGATCGACGGCTCCGATTATGTCGGGTTCAATTCGCTAATCGTGATTTCAACAAGTATAAAACCCTTACCTCCGCGAACCCCGATAAGCCGAGTCCCGATGACTCTTGACTCCTTCCTATGCCTAAGGAGTAAATCTCACACAACTCCTCTAAGATTTGACGGTCGACGGGTTTTCGTGAATCTTCCCTGTGAATTCTGGCCGTCGATTCCTCTTCCTTGAGGATTTCTCCCACTCTAAAGCTCCTTCCTGTTCAACCCTTCTCCTGGGTCTGTCTCCACAGTATCATGAAGGAACTATTCCTCCTGAGCTTGTCAACTCTGACTCCTTCAGAGACTTTGCGCACACTTCTTGTACTCGACCTTCAACAACTCTCAAAGTGTTGAGTCTTTCTAACTCTGTACACCTCCGGTAACAGTAGTCTATGCCTTATTTTTCTCAGACTAGCCACTGAGACTTCAAATTCGGCCTGCACTTCTCCTGCACGACTCTACCAACCGACGTTCACTTCTGTGTGAATGAGAATAAGGGTTTAACTGTCGAGCCTCATCAACGCACTCTATGCAGATGAATTCAATTGCACTCTATGCAAGAATCTTCTAGCTCAGACAGAGAAACAATTGAAACTTATCCTCTTCTCTCTCAGATTCAGTTAAAACCTCTAAAATCACATGCACGACATACTCAAAGCAATTACATGACCAGAAAGCAAACATTCATGAACACATAAACAACGTACACAGAGAAAACAACACCAACCATGAAATTGAATCAAAGACTCTCTTCTATTAATTCAAAAACATCTGTACATGGGTGTTCTTCACAAATTCTCTGCTTGCTCTCTCCTCTTGCTCCTGAATGAATGATTCTAAATTACTGAATTATTTTACAATGTACAAAGGAGGGTGTCTATATCCGTTTTCCCTCTCGAAAACTGAAACTGTCTAATCTAGACTTAAACATCTATCTACCTACATTAAATCTAGTAAATGCCTCCTATCTAATTCAGACAAGAGCGTAAGGCTCGAGGTCTGCTACAATACAACAGGTGCTCCTTCATAAATGTTTTATTAAAGGATATGGTGCTTCATCTTAAATGAAAATTCAAAAAGAGTTATCAAGCTTATATGTCATGTGTTTAAAAACACATGCACTTGCTCCACGCTTGCTGAGTTGGTGATGCTCCTGCATCACATAACAATACTTGACTTGAATCAAAAGATAGCAAGAGAGAAAAAACCATACCAAGATCAAGAGAAATGCTAAAACAATTCACCACATGAGCTAGAAAGCATCATCCAAAGATAGTGTTAGGCATCCTCCATCAACCATTCATAAACATAGCCATAAAAAAGTGCACAAGATCTAAAATAAACTAAGGAGGCCAAAAATTTCAGACCAAGCCTCTCACAAGATGGAGAGTTATGTTTAAAATGAGATCTTATTTATACAAAATTTAGCTAACATAGCTTGTCCAAAAATTAAGGATTAAAAAACAACATTAGGGGTCAATAACCCTAATCTATCCCCCTTAACAAAAAAAAACATTAAACAATTCACTTAAAATTCCATCTTTTGCACAAATTAAACCCTAATTTAGGAGGATGTCACCCCTTCAGGTGACGTTTTTCCACTGTGAGGAAGTCATTGGTATTGGAGAATCAAGGATGGGCCTCCAAAGGCCACGTGTCAAGCATCTATGCACTCATACATGGTGAAGAACCTTCTCCTCCTCAAACATCCACGTGTAAATGAGTGGCACCTCACCACCAAGACCTAACCCCTCTAGGTGACTTCATGTCTCTGTCACAATCCCACTACAACAACTCAAATTTTTCATCTTTTTCTTCGAGAAACAGAATCCTAGAAGACTTCTATGGGGCCTAGTGTTGACTCTCTCTTTCCTTATCCTCCTCCAAATGACCACAAGCTGGCCTTAGCGCAAGCGCCTTTCGCAACTCGCGAGTCAGGAATCAAGACTCTTGACTCCCCTTTCTCCAAACACCGATACCCAAGATGCTATACGAGTATGGCTCCCTCCTCACTAGCACCTGCTACATGTAACTGCAGGCTAGGCCAAACACTAGCACCACTCGCAACTTTTCCAGTTGAGGTGTTGAGCTCTCATGCTCCTCCTTCACGAATCCTCGAGACCTGATAGGTCAATGTTGTGTGGAATCTTCCAAAATGACGTGCACATGCCACTTGTCAACCCCGCTATAATCTTCTCATGAGTTGTGTCGCTACCGCCCGTTGCATGAGACCTCAGCTCTCGACGTTTCACGGCCTTAGCCATCAAGGTGCAGCTTCTTCATCCTATGAAACCTCAAGCCACAATAAGTCAACAGTGGGTTGACTCTTTTCCAGTGGGACACGTATCCACCACTGGTTCCCCACTTCCTAGGATAAATACTAGTGCTACTCACATCTCGCGACTTCACGAGTTGGAGTGTTAATCTCTCATGCTCCTCCTTCACGAGTTCCCGAGATATGATGAGTCAATAATGGGTTGATTCCTTCCCAGGCGACATGTTTCCATCACCCGTTACCTGTTCCTACCTTTCTCGAGGTGCTTGTCATTACACCACCTGTCAACCATGCGGTCCCCATTTACGGATGGGTTACATGTTTACACGAGCCTTCGACGCTCGACACTTCGTGACTTCTACAATCGAAAAGAAACTCTCTCAAGTTTCAAACCCCCGATAGGCAATACCCCTGAAGGTTCTGATCCAACGGTCCTCCCATGCCTTGAATCCAATGGTCACGATCACGTTGCGATATTGCGAATCGTGAGTTCATGTATCCCTACCCTTGACCAATCCAAGTTGCGAGTCAGTGAAATGCTACTCTCCTGCTTATACAAAGGCTAAGATCGATGGTCAATAGGGCTCCATTAGATCCTTGGATCTACGGTCCTGGATCCCATCGCTACATGTGAAGGTTGAAAGGGTCAAGGTGTTAACGTCTACGCTCCTCTTCTAGATCCATCGGTATCAACAGATCTCGGGCATTCTCGAAGGGATTTCGACCGTTCATCATCCGAATGATAGGGTATTCTCTCTTTCTATAACTGGGCTCGCTATCCCTTCTGAGCTTGAATCATGAAATTCAACTTCTCGAGGATTCAAACTCCAATAACTCTGAGAAATTAGAGAGATACCCTTCCGAACCTAGACTTAACCATTTGTACAAAAACCAATGATGACATATAAGTATACACATGCATCCATTATTTCAATTTTAAAACACCAAGCAATCGTTCGACACAGAAATTATTATGGGCATATAAACACAAGCATGCATTCATGATATTTAGTTCGAAATACAAGGTATAAAATACTTATCAAATCTACCAGGCATGATGCAACTGCTGAGAGGGGTGCTCGTTTCCACCCAACTGTAGGCTTAGTTACTCCAAATGGATTTACCACTAGCCACCCCCGAGCTAGACCACGATGCTTTGAGGTTCAGTCTCAATGAGTGGACTTGCTCAATTTATCCACCACCACCATGATGGCGTCATTCTGTTTGATCGAGGTTGGTAATCCGGTGATGAAATCCATGGAGATGGTTTCCCATTTCCACTCCAGGATTGGCAGGGATTGTAATAATCCTGCTGGGTGTTGGTGTTCTACTTTAACCTGTTGGCATTCTATGCATTTGGCTAAGTTCTCAGCTATGTCTTTCATCAATCCAGGTCAATAGAATTGTTTCGTGGTGGCTATGATCATCTTTTGGAATCCTGGATGACCAGTATATGGTATTTTATGTAGTTCATCCATTATTAACCTCTTCAAGTCATCACAATCTGGAATATACAATTTGTTTTCATAAGTTAGTAGACCTCCATCTATCATCTAGTAGCCTTCATACTTTATCCCTATGGGTTCTTGGTATAGGTACGAGGTCACGGTCTAGAAAAATGTGTTTGTTTCTTGTGCATTCCTAACTCTTTCCTTGACATTTGTCTTGTAGGTGTTCACCGCTACCAGATGAATCGTTTTCATACTTCTGCTAAGGGCATCATCCACCTTATTTTCCTTTCCCTTGATATGTTTGATTTCGAAATCAAACTCACTAAGAAGGGCCATCCACCTAGATTGCCTAGCATTGAG
>SNQJ01S0029127.1:11976-34145 GCA_010110895.2 Picea sitchensis | reverse complement strand
CATCAATGAAAACTAGTACAAATTTGTCTAGGAATTTACTGAGCACATTGTTCATCAAGCACATAAAAGTGGCAAGGGCATTGGTTAATCCAAATGGTACTACCACAAACTCATAGTGACCATATCTCATCCTGAAGGCAGTTTTGTGGATGTCTTCACGCTTGATTCGGACTTGATGGTATCCAGATCTCAAGTCAATCTTTGAGAAGATGGAAGCATCTCCCAATTGATCGAATAGGTCATCGATTCTAGGTAAGGGGTACTTGTTCTTTATGGTTACCTTATTGAGTTGTGTATAATATATGCACAGTCGGAGGGTACCATCTTTCTTCTTTACAAACAGAACTGGTGCTCCCCATGGAGACATGATGGCCCGAATATAGCCTTTGTCCATCATTTATGTTATTTGTAATTTAAGCTCAACTAGCTCAGGTGTGCTCATCCTGTAGGGTGTCCTAGATACTGGCACCACTCCTGGTGAAAGTTCTATCGAGAATTCAATGTCCCTTCTCATAGGCAGACCCAGTACCTCTTCCAGAAATATATCTCTATATTCTCTTAGTGTGGGGTGGTCTTCGAGGCTTGGTTTGTCATCTTAAACTGATTCCAACACTTGTATCACATAAAGTAGACATCCCTTTCTGCAATACTTTCTCATTTGAAGGGATGATATTCATCTCACTGAGATAGGTTTTTCAATCCCTCAAAGGGTTATCCTTCTTCCTTCTTCACCTACACATTCTAAAGTTTTATGGTAACAGTCCAGTCTGGTTTTATATGTTTACTAGCCAATCCATTCCAATCAATAGGTCATATGATCCTAGGGGTATTATGTTAAGGGTTTCTTGGGTGGGGAATTCACCCATAGTGAATTGGCAAGTTGGTATGACCTCCGCTACCTTTCTTTTGGTGCTAGTGGCTAAATGTACCAACCATGGCTTGGCGTGTTTATGTGGCTATAATTTACACTCATCAACAACCTTAGGAGCTATATGACTCAAATTTGAACCAGGTTCAATTAGAATAGACACTAGATGGTTGGTGATCATACCTTCCATCTCCACCACTGAAGCTTGGTGGTCAGTTTGTTTATTATCCAAGGTTGCATAAATTTATGGCACACTCCTAGCCACATCATTGATAGTGGTAGCTTCTTTAACATTGTAAATTCTATGACTTTTCTGTTGTCGGTATGGGCAATCCCTCAGTATATGTTCTTCTCCACAACCCCAACATTTCAAGGGTTCTCTCTTTGGGTTATCAATCTTTCCTTGGGTAGATCCAGAAGGTTTATTTCCATTCTGGGAGGGGAAATTTTTCTGGTGTACACTTCGGGTTGGGAATCTCGTCCTTGAGTCCTTCTTATAGTTTTTAAATCTTGAGGATTTAAACCCCTTTTTCTGGAATCCCAAACTATTCTTCTGCTTCCAGTTTTCATGAGGTTTTGTCCGATGCCCCAACTGTTCGTAGCAATATCTTGCCTTTCAGATAGTGTCTTCAAGGGTCTTTGGCTCATCAAAATCAATCCTGTTCTTATAGTCCTTAGGTAGTCTGTTGATGAATCGTTGCACCTTTGTCTTTTCTTCTTTTATATAGGGTACGTACCTCAGCAACTCGAGGAATATGCTGACATATTCCTCTATGGTGAGTTTCCCCAGTTTGAGTTCATAGAATTTTTTAGTTTTCTCGTTGAAATACTTTTCCGACAGATACTTTTTTTGAAGTATTTCTCAAACCGTTCCCAATATAGGTCCTTTTCGTGAATCCCTTTTACATTCTTAAGGTCTTCCCACCAAATGGAAGCCTTTATATTCAAGTTGAAAGTGGCTACTTGTTGACGGGCGAAATCGATTGTCTGTCAACTGAGAGAGTGGAACCAGTCTGGGGTTGTCTAATAACCCAAGCCGTTTGGAATGAACCACCCTGACAGGTTTAGCGGCTCCATTAGCCGATCTAAGTTCCTAAGAAAACAAAAAATAAAACTAACTAATCTAACTAAAACTAAGTAAAACAAACTAAACTAACTAACAATAAATAAAACTAACTAATAAACTAATCTAATTAAAACTAACTACTAAACAAACTAACTAAAACTAATTATCAAAACAAACTAAACTAATCTAACTATTCTATAAATACAATCTACTAACTACTACTATACTAACTACTAACTGAAATATAACTTGTTCACAAAATGTACAATATGCACAATTTACAGATTTAAATAAAACCTGAAAAACTCATTAATATTCTGCCCTAAGACAGAGGAAGATGTTTTTGATGATTTTATACTTTTATGAACAGAAATAAAACAGAAAACTAACTAAACTAAATCACTAATCTGAACTACAAATATATCTAACTAAACTACTAATATTATACTAACAAATTAATGAAAATAAATCACAAACCAACCTGGAGATATGCTCCAGATTTGTCCTGTGTATGATGATCTTCTAAGCTGATCGGAGGGAGGAAACCCACACCGAATAATCTAGAAGCTAGTCGTAAACGATAGCTGCAGTGCTCTTTAAGTTTATTTACAGGACAAACAAGACATAAAAATCACAACAATCATATGATTTATAAATCTCCACAATTAGGTAAACCTATTATGCAAAGACTTATACAAAATAATTCAATTGATGAAGAAGAGAAATATGTCATTCATGAACTGAATCAAGTAATTGTTGTATTTTTAAGTAATGGAAGAAATCAGATATGGATGAAACATTAATTAATACATATCATTCTGCAAAAGACTATGATATCTAAAGTAGTCACTAATCAAATGCAAATTGATAAGCATAAACATGAAACAAAAGATTGATATTATGAAAGCAAAAGTTGTAGCAGGACATCAACTTCTGTCTCAGTTTGTATTAGATATCCATAATCCTGGTTCTCCCACAAGCGGGGATGATCCTTATTACAAAAATAATAAGTATTTATAAGTTTTTCCACAGGGTAAAACCTCCCTGTGGAAGTTATCAAACTATTTACATGAAATCTGGGAAGATATCCCAAGTTTAACTGAACTAGGAAACTACAATAAAACTAAGATACACAAATATCCCCTAGACTGTCCATCAAGTCCCATGCAATTCGAATTCACCTGAAAAGGGTAAAAAATAGACAAGTTAGAAGGATCTTTTATTAATAAAATGATGAAAATCTAATTCTATAGACTAGCTATAGAATCATCTGATTCTGTAGCTGGTCTAAATAAGACACAGAATCAGTATTAAAACCGATTAAAAATCTTTTAAAGATTTCAATTTAATTGACATCCAATAGCCATTTGAAAACGAATCATTTGCTCTGAGTTTGTTATGTTATTCGAAATCAAACAGGATTCAAATCAATTAAATGACTACAGAGATAGGCATACTTTGTTTTGTTTGTTACCACAAAGTTGGGTGACAAAATTATGTGGAACAACAATGCAATCATTTCATAACAAATCAAATTCAACATAATCAAAACAAATCGCAAGAAACTGTTACGCTACCTTGTCAACAGGAAGTATGAATTCGACAAGATCATTTTCAAATCGTCATAGCAAATGATTCATGCCATGAATAGATCAATTCAAACTGGCGTGAAAATCAATTCAAATAAAATCGTAACATGATCGATTGATTAGAAACAAAATTCGTAATTTGTTATTGCAAATTGGGCAAATAGGATTGATTGACTTTGATCAAAATCGTTCATTTGACAATGAATTATAATCGGATTTGGCAAAAAAAAAAAATAACGAACGTTGATCAATTTTCTTTTACAAATAAAAATCAAACAGAGCATTCATTTATGATACAAATCTAACTCATGGAAATGATCGAACTAGCAACAATCCAATCAAATGAATCAAACAACTGGGGTTTAGCATAGGTATTATGAATCAAATCCATTCCATGATTTGGGCGCATTTGCACAGGCTTAAATGAGAACCCTGTTTTTACAAAAACAGAGTCGTTCTTTCCAAATTAAATTAAACAGAGTAGTATTCCCAAATTGGAAAATTATGTGACACAACATATCGTAACAATCAAACTCATTGAAATCATTTACCAATCAGAGCACCCGAACCATAACGAAATCAAATCCAACATGATCGTATTCTAATTTGAGCATGAAAAACTTACTGTTCAGAGTAGATACCAAACCAATTCAATTGAAAGAAAAACGTCCATTTCGTTAACTCAATCAGACACACGATCAAATCAAATCAAAACGAAAACCATTTGAATCTGATAAAAATCTATCAAAGGCTAAACTGGGAATGATTAACTCATGAATCTAAAACAAAATTCCATTTAATTTTAGCAAGGCAGAATGTATACAGGATGAACGTCGTTATAACAGAGCCATTTCAAAATATAACAGAGCTATTCAAGAACCAAATTTGACCCATTATATTAATCTTCTTTATTCACACAACTAAAACGATATCAAAATCATACCTGTACAGCGACGAGACGGCTTGATCATGCCAATTTAGAGTTGATAACGGATGTGGCCGATTCAACATTCTTGAAAAGGATGGAGCCTGTTGTCTTCTGCTTCTTACCAGCTGCTTGGAGCTTGTCTCTTTGATTGGTCAATACTGCAATTTGATCTTCCAGTGATTGAATTTTCGATTAGAGTAGGGGAACATCAATGTAGTATCGTTCCAACCATGAATCGCATTGGTCACAGGGATACTGTGTGGATTTTGTAAGAGAAGGCGAGGGTTTGGACACATGGCTGAGGGTTTCATTAGGCAATTTAATACTAGGGTAGCTAGGATTATCTTTTAGGCAAGGGGGGAGATTTGTCACGAAATCATAAGGTGGTTCGGGACATAAACCCTGCGAGTAAGGATACTCGCTGGCTAAGAAACGTTCAACGTCGGAGTCAGAATCCTCACTCAGGATTATAGGTTTTGACTCAGCAGAGGGTTTAGGCTTGTTCCTGGCCATCCTTGAAATGAGTCGAGCATTCTTTTTTCCCTTGGCATTAGTAGTAGGGTTTTCCTTGGGCTTTTTGCTCGCAGGCCTTTTAATAGTCTCAGCATTTTCAGTTATAGTGTTGGGTAAGTCAACCTTAGGGTCGACCGAAATCTTAGGAGAGGGCAATAGGATATGGAAGCGCACAGGTGGCTCGGCCTTGGCTTCAGTCACCATAGGTTTGTCAACCTGGATGGGGTCTATGTCATCGAAACCATTACGAGCGATGAAAGATCTCCAGCTATCATCGTGCAAACTCAAGTGATAAATGATGATAAGCTTAATAAACCCATGGTGGAATAGGCTACTGTCAGCCTTCTGCCTTTTAAACCTTTTCGAAATTTTATATAGGCTACGATGAAAGTAAAAGGGCATATTCAACGAGTATCCCATAAAATTCATTAGCAAACGTAGGTGGTAGAGAAACACAAGTCCATATCGACCTTCACAGGTCACGAACTGTTTGATTACCATAAAGTATCGTGCCATCGTGGTTTAAGTGCAGAGATGGGCATACCTCTGCCACAAGAGGTGACTTTGCGCGAGAGGAATAGTAGTGTCCATGGAACCTCCTCGAACTTACAATTTTTGACCCAACGCTGGCCTGTAGCAGGTAACCCTATAGCAGAGCTAATAAATTTCTCATCGATTTCCAAGTATATGTCACCCACCTTGGCTCTACAGCCATCGAAATTCATGGAAAACTGCCATGCTATAGCTAGATTAAAACCCTCAAATCATTTCACGAAGGTAAGCCATCCATTATCCTCCAAGTCTTTGCGAGAATTGTCAAACATTAACAAGGCTTGGTTTCCATTTGGCTCGATTCGCACAACTGGTGCCATGGAGTCGAGCACATGGTAAGACGAGGGTTTTGATCATAACACACACAGGAACAGAGCTGCCCGAGCTAACAGAAGTGAACGGGAATAAGGGATAGGCATAAATGCCAGCATGCGAAGGTGGTGGATTTTATCTCTGCCATGCATAAGAATTATTGCCAAGGTACAACCGTCGGCTTTCATAGTTGTTCAACCCATTAGTAGTTCAACAATCAAGTCATTTCCCCAACCAATGAAATCAAATGTATATACCAATGCGCGCAAATGTTATGCCATAGTTTTAAACACCCGACATATAAATTAAAACCAAAATCAACTATGCGCCAATGTATCAGCTCATATAATCAAAAGTTTAACCAATGTGCCAATGGTAATTCATATAATCAACAAGCCAATAGTTATGAAAACACAAACCTAGGTATCATATTAAAGATATATATGAAAGATTTAACCATAACACCCATGTATTTTCACGAAACCAAAGGTCAAGTAGGTCATATAAAGTGGAAATCCAAATGATAATGCCTTACAAACTTAATAAAACCAAATTACACAATCTATCGAAGCATGAGTACGGATCAAAGGGTCTTGCCAGCTATATAATGATAATTAAAAGGTAAGCGCAATAGGCATATCGACAAAAGAGATAATGACAGTTCAGATAATGATCGAAATATGACTTCGAAAGATGAATTTTTCATGCTTACAGTTGTGAAAACAAAATGAAGGCAAATGTGCAAATGTCGCACAAAATGAAAATGTCATTTATTTAAAAATTGCGACGAAAAATTGATGTTTGCAAAACATAGGTGTAGGCAGCTTATAAGACCATGAAAAAATGTGAATTGGCTGCCAACACTACTTGGGCCTTCAAGTTTTTTGAGAAGTCATGGACTCTAAAATACTTCTTTAGTCCAAGCAGTCAGGCCTCCGCTTCCTCCCCTTTCTTTGTTTCACCGTTGAAAGAGGGTGGTTTGGCCTTCTTGAATTCTTCGAGATTGTGACTTTTGGAATTCTTTCTCTTCTTCTGTTTTCTTCAGAAATAAGAACTAGTTCTGCTGCTAGAAGATCCCTCTGGGTCGCCAGTTTCCTTTCTCAAGGAATCGTCCGACGCTTGTCCCTTATCTCTGGGGTGGACCTTTCTCAAGGTTCTCTTCCCAGTGTGGCCACTTAAAAGACCACATTTCTATATCTCAGGTGGACTTCGACTTTTCTTTGTATGTCGTCGGTCCGTGTGACTGGTGTCAGGTTCATGCTGCAAATTTCTTTGTATGTCAGTTAAACTCTACAGCAAGACTGCATTAATTTCTGTCTGCTTCTCTTGTTCTTTTATCAACCTCTCGTTGTTGGCCTTGCAGCTCTGTAGTTCGACCATGAGGCTTATCACAGTCTCAGCTAGATTGGGAGGGGTCTCTACTGCTCTCCTTTCATCAGAATCTTCATCTCTGTTGTGGGAGCCATCCCCCACTTCGTGGTGCATCATCATTCTATGCGTCTACAGTTTCCCGCGGTTGATCGTTTGCTTGTTGTGCAAGAAAAACACTTATTGTTAGTCAATATTTACATTCATTTATAACCAACACATAAATCATATTTTTCAAATGCATACACACAATAGGAATTTTCATTCTTAACTCTGACTTTTGATAAAGGGGTTAAGATAGAAGGATACACTTTTTAAGAGTAATTCAAATGGAGTTTCTACGCAATTCGTTCATGAGCCCAAGCAGGCCAAGTGTTTTAACCATGCTCTGATACCAATTTGTCACAATCCCACTACAACAACTTAGATTTTTCATCTTTTTCTTTGAGAAACAGAACCCTCGAAGACTTCTATGGGGCCTAGTGTCGACTCTCTCTTTCCTTATCCTCCTCCAAATGACCACAAGCTGGACTTAGCACAAGTTCCTTTCGCAACTTATTTGGATACTATATGGCCAAGAAGATTTCATTCTTCCATAGAAAAATAATACTTTTGTGGGTTCAAGGACAACCCAGACTTCCTACACTTCACAAAGGTTTGCCTTAAATTCTTGATGTGATATTCATTTTTCTTGGAGAAAATAGTCATGTAATCAAGGTATATGGAAATGAACTTGTCTCTCTCACCCAAAAAATAAATTCCCATATCTCTCTAAAAAGTTTCTCTTGCATTTATCAGACCAAAAGGCATTTTTTCATACATAAAAGTCCCCATGGTGTTGTGAAGGTTGTCTTCTTTCTGTCATCTAGGTGCATGGCCACTTGGTTGTACCCTGAAAAACCATCCATCATGGTTATCTTGTTTTCCCCTACTACTTTCTGTAGTATATGATCCATCTTGGGTAGCGGGTAGTTATCTTTCAAAGAGAATTTATTCAAGTTTCTGAATTTCACACACAAACTTGTTTCCCCACTCATCTTTCTCATTGGAACTAAATTAGCAACCCATTCGTAGTACCTTAAGGGAATAATAATTTGAGCATCTAATAATTTTCTCACCTCTTTCTGAATGGTAGGAAAAATAAGAGGATTAAATTTCATGAGCTTCTTCTTGAAAGGTTTAGTACTAGGTTTGAGGGGCATATGATGTTGGATGATATTGGTACCATAGTTTTTAAGTCCTCATATCTCCATGCAAAGACATCCATGTACTCTTTGAACAACTGCAAATACTCTGCCATGTGATCAACATGAGTATTTTTGGACAACTTAATATATTCGGGATCTTTTTGAGTCCCAATATTATATTTTTCAATTCTATCATCTTTGGGGAGGACAACTAGTTTGACAAGTACATTATTTGTAGCAAACAATTGTTCTAAAGGAATCAGTCCTTTGGGAATGAAGTTATTCTTAATATGCAAGACTTTATGCTCAGCTATGTAATTTCTAAATTTAGGGATATCTTTAGCTTCCTCCCCAATCTCATGTTTGGTATCTTCTTCATCATCTGAATCAATATGAGTATTTGCAAACTCATATATCACTTCCATGAACTTTTTGATCTTTCGATCATATTCAAAAACTTTCTAGTATTTGATATTATCAAGAATGGAAGGTTTGTATCTCATCTTGATCTCATATTTAAATTGAGGGGTGGTTGGTACTTTAAAGATACAGGAAACTACTGCTAAGGAATCAACTGACTGATTAAACTCTCTCAATACAACATAAATATTGAAACCTTCATAAAAATTATCAATCATATCCCATACCTTATTTCTATACGCCCTCATTCTTGGGTGTCTTTCTTGATAGGATCCTTTTACTTGCTGCATAACTAGCTCTAAATCCCAAAATACCACCAAGTTGGTAATTTGCATCTTTCTTGTTACCTCCAGGTCTAAGATCAAGGCTTCATNACCATGTTATTTTTGGCCTCAAACTCAAGCTTGTAGGACAAATGATTTTTTTTTTTGGTGGGGGATATGACCACTACGCCAACCCCAAACCCTTCTTTTAAGTATACACCATCAAAAAACATTTTACATATACCATTCACTTCTTCCACGGGTCTTACAAGAGGATTTTCAAGCATTGGGGTTTCATTTTACTCTTCATTTAAAGATAGGACATAACAACCCAGATCTTCATCAACAACATATATGGGATGATTCACAGGGTTGTTTTGGTCATTAACCACATAAGAAAACTTTGTCTCTTAGTACATCCTTCTGAGATCTCCTCCAAAAATGGGTAGAGTGGCATAATTCATATCCATATGCATAGTGTCTCCCAATTTTCATTCCCATGTTCTAGATATAATCATTCCATAACTGGTATGTACATCAACCACCATCACATCCATCATAATGATTTTAACATGCAGTTGGCCCAGGGTGACAAACATGTCTTCAATCAGCCCATAACACTTCACGTTTTTGGCATCAAACGAATAGAGGTCATGATGTGGCCTGGTTATTTCCAACCCCAACTTTTCCCTAACTAATTTGGGCATAATAATGTGTGATTCTATATAATAGAGCATACAATTGTGCATTGTTTTATCATGAATATTCAAGGTCACATAGAAGGGTACCACAAATTCCTCTTTGTCATCAATATGAGGACCAAAAACTATGGTAGGGGACTCATCTTGTACATTCAAAGTATTAGGAGGATTTGTTGATCCCTTCCCCTGCATCATTTTCTCAATATGTTTATGGTATGAGGGGATTTTATCCAGCTCCACCAAAGGCACAATAATCTTGATCTTCGACAATTCGCGTTCCATATTGAAAGGTGAAACTAATTCCTCAAGTTCTTTAGTTTCTGTTTCTCTTTTAACAGACTCCAAAACTTGAACTACCTTAGGGATGTCTAGAACCTCTTTTTCTTTATCTTTGGACAACTTTTGACCATATTTATTATCCCAAGGTTGATTGTTTGTAACAGTTTCATCCTATCGAGGCCTAAGATCATACTTCTTATTCATCTCAGCATGTAGTGCATCAGTAAAAATTATGTATTGAACTGAATATAAAGATCCTTTGTTGTGTTGAGGAGCAAGAACAAATTTCATAGGATTTAGTGACCCTTCATAGTTATCTTGAGTTAGATGTATTATATCATTATCATCTTGAAGTAGGTGGATTTATTATGTGTATTCATCATAGCTCTCTTCCAGTACTTCTTCAATGAAGTTGTTATCATTGTTGGTTTTTACAGGAGGCCAAATGGGTTGTTCTTCATTTCTTCACTACCTTCTCATGAGTTGTGGAATAGGAGGTCTTCTTAATTGATTAGGGTTAGGATTCCTCAATCCTCCTTCTTGGGGGAATATTTTTGTCTTTCTAGGCTCTATCTCAAATCTAGACATTTTGTTTGTCAGATTCTTAATAAATCTAAACATCTCATCCATATTTTCTTCCCAGGGCTCTCTACTTGGATCTAAAGCACCACACTCTTCCTGAACTCTTTTTTTTCTACCTAATCCTATTTTTGCATCACTTTTCCTGATGCAATCATGTTTCCTTATATGTCTATTTCATCCTCTTACATTATTAGCAGGGTAAGGGACCTTCTTTCTCTCAAACCCATGGAAAAATCAACATAAAATTCCCCAATGTATGTCACTTTAGTTGTTGGTTGTGATGGCTTTATATCTTCAGAGATCTTTTTATAGAGCTTATTAAACCTCCTGTTGAAATCATCAATAGTTTCATTGGCTCTTTTCTTGAGTGGAACAAAATCGTTCATGTAGTATAGGCTATCCCTTTTCTCATCCCATCATCTCATAAAGGAAGCTTCTAGAGCTGGACAACCATCAAATGAAGCAACATGTAGCTCTCTGAACCATTTTCTAAAAACTCCCCCTAGAGTTTGGAAAAATATCATCATGAAGATGTCATTTTTGTCTGCAAATTTGTTTTTTGTAAATTTATGGAAAGAACTCATATGCTCTTCAATTGAGTGAGTTTTATCCCCATCAAATTTTGGAAGATATTTCATGTAATTATCAGGGAGGTCATGGGTAATTTGGGGTAGATTCAATGGGGAAAATATGGAAGTGACCCAAGGATTTATAGGTGGTGGGGGAGGAGGTTGATTTCCCCCAAGTATTCCTCCACCTAATCCATCCATGAGATTTTGTAAAATAATGTTACAGGCTTCAAAGCACAAAGGAGGGACAAGAATTTTCAAAAAGGGTCGATGAGAAGAACTAACTTTTGGGCTAAATTCTAAAGGATAATTTTGAATATTTATCAAAGGTTTTGATGTAGATTTTAAAGTAGAAAGTGAATCTTTAGATATATCAGTCAGATTTACGGATTCAACACTTTGATGAACAACAGAAGGAAATATTTCTAGATAAGGGTCACCTGGAAAAGAAGAGATCAGACGTTCTCTGACATTTCTCGAGGTGACAATATTTTATGGATGTGAATATATCAAAGCCTTATTAGAATCGGGGTGAATTATGGCATGTCTTTTGGCAGAGGCCAAATTGTTCTTCTTTGGAGTCGCCAAGTGAAATATTAATGACCTAGTTCCTGAGGCCTGTTCACCATCAAGTCTCATAGCTTACAATGTCATATCCCTAGAGAATATTTATGTTAGGTTGTTATATTCTTTGTAGTGAAATTCTAGTCAAGGTGAATCGACTAATGGTGGAAGTAGAGGTGAATTGACAGTAGGTCAAAGTTGAGGTAGATCAAAAACATCAACAACATGGACAACAACTCGAAGTCAAGGTGGATTGACAACAGGTCTAAGTCGAGGTAGATCAACAACAAGTCAAAGGTTGAGGAAGTCGACTGGGTAAATTCGAAGTCGAAGATATCAATGGAAAGTCAACCAAAAGAGGTCAAAGTGTGGGCATGAGATGACCAACTAGAGACCAAATGAAGGCCAACTAGTAATCGACTAGTAAACCCGACTTGGAGTCAACTGTAACAGAATCTCAATATTTGTGGGATTTGTAGCCAATAATATGCATGGATCTATAACCATTTTTGGGCGCCAATATTTAGTGTTTTTCCTGTTGTAAATCCTATAAAGAGGCGTGTTGTAAGGTTGTCAACGTTTTTTTTGTAAGGTGATCATAGAATGCACTTTTGCAGGTAAATACATGTGTAATTGTAGGTTGTTGGTCATTGATATGTAAGTCGGATGGGCTATAGGCTTGTTCTTTCCTGAGCAAGAGGGTATGATGTCAATTGTATCTTAGGTGTGGACCAAGGTTAGACATGTAACCTTTTATTATGAATGAATAAGACAACAAGAGAGAAGAATGACCAGAGGAATGTTGGTTTTGTCGGTTAAGGGTTTCCAGGGTAAATTATAAGTGTACCGTGTGATTGCTTGTGTCATTTTCTTTCTTGATTAATTATTCTTCTCTTTTGTTAGGATTAGTGTGGAAGTGTCATGCATTTACTAGCATGTGGTATTGGAGTTTAGGTCTTCCCTGACAAGTGAGTTATCATAGTGGTGTAATTCTCTAGCGAGTATATCAAATCTTGATTTTCCAATATTGAATCCAAGAACTAAACCCAAGGAATAGTAAGAATCGTAAGTCATAAATTGTTTTAAAGATCACGGTTAAGAATGGCGAGAAATTCCAAAATAGAGATAGAAAGAATTAATGGCCAGAATTTTGAGCTTTGGAAGATTAAAATGGAATATATTCTTGTGGATCGAGAACCATGGATAGTGGTCTATCCAGGTACCCAGCCAACAGGAATATCGACAAAAGAATGTGATAAACTAGAAAGAAAAAAAAGAAGTACGATATTGATTTGTCTTGCAAATTAAGTGATGTTGAATGTATCAAGTGAAGACCCAACCAAAAAAATATGGGATGACCTGGGAAGCTTATACCAGTCGAAATCTCTGGTAAATAAGATATTTCTAAGAAAGAAACTTCATCTTCTGAGGATGAGTGATGGAAGTTCGATGACTGAGCATTTAAATGTGTTTAACACCATGTTAATATAGTTATCATCTGTGGATATTAAGATCATTGATGAGGAGAAGTGTATCATCCTATTATGTTCTTTTCCAGACTCCTGGGATATCTTAGTCATGGCTATTAGGAGTAATACAACCACACTAGTGCTAGAGGACGTGGTTGCTTCTTTGTTTTCGAAAGAAATGAGAAATAAGAACATGGAAGGATCGACCAAAGATGATCTGGTAGTGAGAGGTTGACTGGTAGACAGAGATAAAGGAATATTCTCTGGTAGAAATTTCAATTCGAAGGGTAGATCTAAATCCCTAGTTCAGTCAATGCGAAGATGATGGAAATGTACTAAAGATGGGCATTATAAAAATAATTGTAATTCAAAGGCAACAAAAATCAGTGTTGGATCCGATGAGAAGCAATCGACTGAGAGAAAGATAACCTCCGAGAATGGAGGTGATGTGTACCTAGCATTGACTAGTACACAGTTAGATAAACATGTTTGGTTGATAGACTCAGGAGCATCCTATCATATGACACCACATAAATAATGGTTCTTTGAATATGAACAATATGATGGGGGTGATATATTCTTAGGGGACGAATTGACAACCAGAATTGTCAAACAGGGAAGAGTCTGAATGACACAGTAGGATGGGAGGAAAAGAGCCCTTCCAATTGTGCTACACATTTATGGTTTGGAAAGAAACCTGATATATTTCAGTAAGATGAGTGATTTAGGTGTGCATACTCTATTTCAGAAGGATTCATGTAAGATGGTCAGAGGTGTGATGGTCTTAATGAAAGAAGTTCGAATTGGTACCCTATACAAGCTATTAGGGAAGGTCAACTCAACTGGATGCAACGACATCATTTCTCCTGAATTTGAATTAAATTTGAATCGACTCAATGTAGACACAACTAGAATTGACTCGAGCCAATTTGGTTCAAACCAACTCGAAAAGACATGATGAACTCGACCCAACCAGGTTATGGCATGAGAGTATGGGACACATTGGAGAAAAATGACTTCAATCTATGCAAAGAAAAGGTATGGTCGTGTTTTCCTGAATGTGGTTTAGAAGTCGACTTTTGTGAACATTATATATATGGGAAACAAAGTCGGGTGAGGTTCCCATCTGGAGAGACAAGGGGAAATGGGATTCTAGAACTGGTGCATAGTGATGTGTTTGGCTTGGTTACAGTGCCTTCACTTGGTGGATCCTTATATTATGTCTCCTTCATAGATTATTTTTCCATGAATATATGGATATATTTCCTGAGGAAGAAATCAAAGGTTTTCGAGAGATTTAAGGAGTTTAAAGATCTCATGGAAAACCAGACAGAGAAGAGGATTAAAGTGTTGAGAACTAAAAATGGTGGTGAATTATATAGAAAGGAATTTGATTAGTTCTATAAGAAGTCTGGCATAGAATGCCAAAATACCACACCATATTCCCCATAGAAAAATGGAGTTGCCGAGAGAATGAACAAAACATTGGTGGATAAGGCAAGTAGTATGATCAATGGTGTTGGGATCGCACAAGAATTATGGGTAGAGGCAGTCAAGACTATAAGATATATAGTGAATATGTCTCCTTCGTTGGTTCTAGTTGACATGACTCCAAATGAGGTATGGTCTAGTAAGAATCCGTCAGTGGTACATCTCAAATCATTTGGCTGTGATGAATTTGTGCATGTTCCCAATGAAAGGAGGAGCAAGATGGATAATAAGGTAGTCAAATGTATTTTCATCAGATACAAAGAAGGGATGAAAGGATATAAGTTTTGGGATCCTGCATCAAGGAGAATATTGTACAGTTGAGATGTGGTATTTAGAGAAGTCGGAGGGAAATATGAGCCTGAGGAAGTTTTTCAAATTAAGGATAATCTTGATATAGTGCAGTTTGAACTAAGGAATGAAGAAGATTATTCAGATGAGTCAATTGAATATAAGGAAGAGGTGGAACAAATGAATCCATTGGTAAGGAGTTCAAAAAGAATAAGAAAACCAGTTGAAAGGTACAATCTTCTCGACTTTATTTCCACATTTGTGTTAACTTCCATCGACGATGGGCCCAAGTCGAGCGGTGAGGTAGTCGACTTGATAGAGGGTAAACTGTGGAAGGATGCCATGGTCGAAGAGATGGAATCCTTGTACAAGAATGAGACATGGGATTTATTCAAGTTACCTAGTGGAAGGAAGCTCGTTGGTATCAAGTGGGTGTTCAAGAAGAAGATGAATGATGCAAGACAAGTCAATAATTTCAAAGCTTGACTAGTAGCAGAAGGATATTCCCAAGTTGAGGGATTTGACATTGGTGACATTTTTTCCCCTATTGAAAAACTAACTTCCATTAGGGTACTAATTTATTTGGCTACAACATTCAATCAAGAGATAAAACAGATGGATGTGAAGACAACGTTCCTACATGGGGACCTAGAAGAACAAATCTACATGAAACAACCTAAATGATTTGTATTAAAGGGAAAGCAAGAGTTGGTGTACAAACTCAAAAGATCCCTTTATGGTCTAAATAAATCACCAAGGATGTGGTACCGGAAGTTTGACACATACATCCTTAGTTTGGGATTCGTGAGAAGCAAAGTTGATCACTGCATATATTCTAAGGAAGAAGGTGGGTGTTTCATATATGTAGCTTTGTATGTCAATGAAATGTTATTGGTTAGAAACAACATGGATGCAATAAAGGAATTGAAGAAGAATCTATCCTCCAAGCTCGACAGGAAGGATATTGGTGCAACTAACTTCATTCTAGGAATGGAGATTAAGAGAGATCAAGCCACAGAAAGCTCTGGTTGAATCAGTAGAAGTATATTGAAACAGTTATGAAATGATTCAACATGAAATATTGCAAACTAGTGAAGCTGGAAATTCTAGTGGGATAAAGTTGGATGAATAAGAGACGGGTGGCCGTAGCCTTGTAGACAAAAGAAGTTGAATATATGGCAGCCACTCATGGAAGAAAAGAAGTGGTATGGGTTCAAAGGTTGTGTTCAGGAATTAGGGTTGAGAAAAGAGATATGAAGGTAAGTTGTGACAGTCAAAGAGAAATATTTATGGAAAAGAACCTTGCTTATCACTCAAATACTAAGCACATTGATGTAAAATACCATTTTGTAGGAGATATGATGGAAAGTAACAAGGTTCTACTGGAGAAAGTAGACATGTTGGAAAACATAGAAAAATCATTGACCAAGTCTGTGAGTGTTGTGAATTTCTCTTAGTACAGAGTGGCAATGGGAACTGATGCCCTCGTTCTATGAGAGAAAGTTTAGGAATCTCTTGTTTCATAAAAGAAGACAACAAGTTGCAGTAAAATAATTGTGCAATTGTGAAATAGGACCTCAAACAATCTCAAATCAGATGACAATTCTCTCAACTATCGGAGGAATATGATTACGAGTATTTAAAAAAAATCAAGGTTAAAAGGAGGATGGAATGATGGGTTAGAGGAAAGAACAAAATAAACACAAAGGGCACTACTAAGATTGAATCAAGTAGCCTATGGAAAAGGAATAACGTGCTGAGAAATTAAGAATTCAACATCTCTAACAAATGTACACAGATCTATAAAACATGATTCAAAAAGTTAACATCTTCATACACTCAAATACATGGAGGCACCCTCTGCATATCATTCAAATGCACAAAAAATATGATAAGAAATGGTCATTCATTTAGAGGAAACAAATTATATATCAGGATTAAGAACCATGCAATAACATTGAACACAAGGTATTATTTGTTTCCTAATCTTTTATAAATCAAATGTGTTATAGGAAAAGGAAAAATGGGAGGAGATTCTTTACAGGAACACATACACAACAGAAGGAGGAATTACATATTGAAACTTAAATGCAAAGGACGAATCTTTGGTTTCATGTTTCATTTACTAACTAATTGTGATCAAGGTATTTGTGTGGTCAAACAACTTTGGTTACAAGAAATTCTTTAACTCCCCAAAGTATCAACCTTAAAAATGGGTGCATGCATTCTCTTTTATTCCTCTTGCTCATTCCCTAAACTACTTATTGAAACCACTTCCAACTTCTTGAAACCATTTCTAGCTTCTTGATTCTTGGGAAGTTTCTCCTCTGGTCAAAATTATATACTTTTACTTGCATGAATTATATTATGCTGAGATCGTTTGGTATTTGGAAACCTATAGGCAAAAATATCCACTCGAGCTCTATCAATGAAGAGTGTGTAATAATTTCTTTTGTTGTTGGGCACTCAAAATCAAATCTGCACAAGTGTGAGACTCAGCAATCGTCAGGTCGGTTTCAACAAGTAATCTCAGCCTTCAATCAAAGGCACACCCATTGTAGCTATCAGGGTATGGGATTCAAACATGAAGTATGATTACAAGAACTCCATGGAATATACCAGACTAGATCTGGATTGTTGATCGGTCCCATTTGAAAAGGTCTGAGAGAAGATATGGATCATTGATCGGGAGAGACCAAAACCAAAGTTTGGCTCAGGAAAATATTATCTTGTTGATGTCACCACAGACACATGGAACCTTATTGTTGGTCCTTGTTGGTGCTGATGTGGAAGAGGAGCACGACACATGTCACCCATATTTGGTATTATTTTGGGTACCTTTGGTGGGTTCCACATGTCCACGTGGATGCCTCTGATTGGATCTGACAGTGCTTTGCTGGAAGGCCATGTGTAATGTTGAATCGATGCCATAGGGGCATGAATAAAATTTTAATTGTCAATCTCGCTAAGTGTGATTGAGGGCACGATGTGATATAGGTCATTGATAGGAACCCAATGAAAGAGGTCCAAGAGAAAATTTGAACCATCCATCGGGGTTGCCCCTCGGAGTGGTCGGGGTCTGGCCTTCCAACATGACTCCAACAAGGGAACTCCGATATTGAATATCAGTCGTATATATGAAGATGTGAAGAGAGGTCTGACAAAATACGAGAGTCATCGATATAGATTGAACAAGAGCCCAAAATCGGCTAAGGAAAATACAATGATGCTTAAATAATTTTGACACATGGCAACTTTTCATTGTTCCACTCTAGAACTGAGGTGGTAGGAAAGTGTGACACATGTCACACGCTTTTGATATTTCGATCGGTGTATCTGGCAGGTTCCACCTATCCACATGGAATTCTCTATTGGCATTGACAATGCTTCATTGGCATGCTAACGTGACACTTTGTCAGAAGGCTTTGATACCTAAGAGAATATCTAGATTGTTGATTGGTCCCACTTGAAAAGGTATAAGAGAATATCAGGACCATCCTTGGGAAGTGCACATCAGAGTGTTCGGGGTATGCTCTTCCAAAATGACTTCGACAAGGGAACTACAAGAGTAAATCTCAACCATTTATTTGGAGTTATGCAAGGAGGTCCAAAGACACACGAGAGTCATTGATATGGCTTGACCAAGAACCCAAAAATGGATAAGGAAAATATCATCAAGATGACATCATCCTGGAAGCGTCACAACCCTTTATTCACCCATGTTGATGATGATGTGGAAAGGAGACAGGACACATGTCACCTAGATTTGACAAATTCACCTATGCATATGGTGGGCTCTGCAATATTCCTGATACAATATATTATGCAGAACATAAAATATCTAGCAGACAATGATAGAATAATAATGATATATCCATAAAATATCAAAAGAACACCAGAATAATCACCATAATAATCATGAGGAAAAGAAACTATATTACGATAGCAATGTTCACTTGCCTCTTCGAGGGGGAAACCTCCAACATAGGAAAGCTATATTACAATAATCTCCAAGACAAAATATCCAATGCCTCCTACTCTTATTTATATTAATTCTACCTTCTAAGTAAACTTCTAGAGGAAGATCTTTCTAGAAGCGAAAGCTTCTATTAGGTAGACTTATTATTCTTTATTTATTAGGCCTTATTAACTAATGTCATCCTTTATTAAATAGAAAACATATCCTACTAACTAATCACCCATGGAGAGGGGTTAGGATCAGATCCTAACATACCCTCCCCCTTCAAAAGTAGCCTTGTCCTCATGGTTCCAGGTGTGGAAACTGTCGAAGTATGGTCGTGGATTCCCAGGTAGCCTCCTATGGTGTTGTGTCCTTCCCCTTGATCAAAACTTCCTTGATAGTGTGGCCACACAACTGACGTTCACAATTATTGATGACATCTTCTGGTTGGAGCCACATAGAACCTTCTTCATCTAATTCCGGTAGGATGGTTTGGACTCTACAATTTTGTCCCACTACTTTCTTTAAACAAGAAACATGGAACACCAGATGAATTTTGGAAGTATCCATAAGGGCCAATTTGTAAGCCAAGGAACTAATACGCTTGATGATTTGGTAGGGTCCATAAAACATAGGTGCCAATATTTTATTTCCCTGATCTTTGAGAGAGATTTTCTTATAAGGTTGGAGCCTAAGAAACATCTGATCACCTTCCTGAAAAAAACTTTTTGAATGATGTTGGTATGCCTGTTGCTTCATGCTATTTTGGGCCATGTTGAAGTTATCCCTTAGAGCCGCTACATTGGTTGTATGACCTTGTAGTATTGTATCAATAGATTGGACCTTATATGTTCCAGGAAGATGGGTAATGACGATCGGTGGCCTTTGGTCATACACCACTTCATATGGGTTCATTTTAGTGGTCATGTGATAGGAAGTATCAACCTTAACAATGGGTGCATGCATTCTCTTTCATTCCTCTCGCTCATTCCCTAAACTACTTATTGAAACAACTTCCAACTTCTTGAAACCATTTCCAGCTTCTTGATTCTTGGGAAGTTTCTCCTCTGATCAAAATTAATTACTTTTACTTGCATGAATTATATTATGCTGAGATCGTGTGGTATTTGGAAACCTATAGGCAAAAATATCCACTCGAGCTCTGTCAATGAAGAGTGTGTAATAATTTCTTTTGCTGTTGGGCACTCAAAATCAAATCTGCACAAGTGTGAGACTCAGTAATCGTCAGGTCGGTTTCAATGAGTAATCTAAGCCTTCAATCAAAGGCACACCCATTGTATCTATCAGGGTATGGGATTCAAACATGAAGTATGATTACAAGAACTCCATGGAATATACCAGACTAGATCTCGATTGTTGATCGATCCCATTTGAAAAGGTTTGAGACAAGATATGGATCATTGATCGGGAGAGACCAAAACCAAAGTTTGGCTCAGGAAAATATTATCTTGTTGATGTCACCACAGACACATGGAACCTTATTGTTGGTCCTTGTTGGTGCTGATGTGGAAGAGGAACACGACACGTGTCACCCATATTTGGTATTATTTTGGGTACTGTTTGCACCCTTTTCGTCACCTTGGTGAGCAAATGAAAGGTGCTTACATGCCCAATTGGGTCTTTCTGAGAATGACAGTTGTAGAGGAAAGAGTTAGAAAAAGAAAGAAACAAAACTATAAGCAAGAATTAAACTAATACAAACTAAAATCATAAGCATATGGGTAGAGAAATAACAAACACAAAAAGACCAATATCACCAATGTTTTTAGGCTTATCTATTGATGAAATCAAAGCACAATGAAGAAAGGGGACTATGAGTCCCTTCTTCCTCCAAAGGAAGGCTCTTTGACCCTCACAAGCTTGCTCTCCTTACAACAAGAACATGAAAATGGTGATGAAAGAACTCCTAGCACATCCACTCAATGGAGAGGTGGATTGCTCAATGAAATGGTGCCAATGTGTTATTGCCAAGGAGTGAGTCCTTAAAACAATCTAGGCAGCATAACATTACATGAAATTCCTTGAGAAAATGAAGTTTCTTCATGGCTTTTTATAGCATTGCATTGGGTTATTGTGTAACTCCTTTGTAGTGTGAAAAGAGGCTCTTTAGGGATTTATTAGGTCTTTGACTAACCTACCATGCGGATTCAGCTCAGATTTGAGGGTCAAATCGACTTGGGAGCTGATCCATAAGTGGTTGGGAGGCCGACCAATTCAATAAATGTGTCGTTTAGCAGGTGCACGGGTTTTTGGGCCACCAGCCGCACATCGTGCGCGTATGCGCGCATGGTACGTTCATGTTCCACGCATGTGCGCGCGCACCCAATTTCTGTAAAGCGCTCTTCAATTTTTGGTTACTTTGTATAGTTTTTGACCTTTTTGGAATGCTGTGAAATTAATTCAGTGCCATGAATGACTTCATTACTGTTTGACAATGCTAAGTTCTTGTCGCCATGTGCGGACAAAATTTCAATGATAACAGATGCCCCCTGATGGATGAGGTTAGGAGCATACGTATAGCCAAAATCCATCAATGTTTCTTCTACTGAGAATGTAGTTGTAAGAGAGAGCAATAGTGGGATCGTTCAGAGCGATCTGTTGGAGAAAAAAGGGACTGGTAGGACCCGACCTTCTGAGAGTTGTGTAAAAAATAGAAAACTATGTACAAACGAGGCGGGCATGCCCCATGCTCATGTGATGTAACTCTGAAAAAAAAATGACGGAAGTGTTGGTGTAGACAATTGTAGCGCCCTCGGGGGCGGTGATGATAAAGGAAGAAGACACTTCTGCAAAGGAACATACTTTGAACAATAGGCAATGATCGTGTTAAGAAGCAGCAACGATGATGCAGGCATTGATGGCCCTACTAGGTTCAGAGGTCTTCGGTAAATGATAAAAATAACCGCAATAATCGCAAAGTAAGACCCACCATAACACGAGAAAGTGTTGGTGTCGCATGTTATGGGGGCCAACGACAGCAGGGAGCAATGGTGTTTCACCCTGTGCCATCTGAGATCTCTCATTGAATGGAAAATGAGAATCAAGATACTGTCGCCCTTCTAGAAAATTGTGCTGATGTCGACAAAAGGGGAACGTGACTCCCAGAAGCAAAGGGCTTCGTGGAATCTACTGAGGTGAGGAAGTGGCAGAGGTACATGGACGAAGTCAAGAAGTGGGA
>SNQJ01S0029127.1:0-11926 GCA_010110895.2 Picea sitchensis | reverse complement strand
ATTGATTAGGGTTAGGATTCCTCAATCCTCCTTCTTGGGGGAATATTTTTGTCTTTCTATGCTCTATCTCAAATCTAGACATTTTGTTTGTCAGATTCTTAATAAATCTAAACATCTCATCCATATTTTCTTCCTGGGGCTCTCTACTTGGATCTGAAGTACCACACTCTTCCTGACCTTTTTTTTTTCTACCTAATCCTGTTTTTGCGTCACTTTTCCTGATGAAATCATGTTTCCTTATATGTCTATTTCATCCTCTCACATTATTAGCAGGGTAAGGGACCTTCTTTCTCTCAAACTCATGGAAAAATCAACATCAAATTCCCCAATGTATGTCACTTTAGTTGTTGGTTGTGATGGCTTTATATCTTCAGAGATCTTTTTATAGAGCTTATTAAACCTCTTGTTGAAATCATCGACAGTTTCATTGGCTCTTTTCTTGAGTGGAACAAAATCGTTCAGGTAGTATAGGCTATCCCTTTTCTCATCCCATCGTCTCATAAAGGAAGCTTTTAGAGTTGAACAACCATCAAATGAAGCAACATGTATCTCTCTGAACCATTTTCTAAAAACTCCCCCCTAGAGTTTGGAAAAATATCATCATGAAGATGTCATTTTTCTCTACAAACTTGTTTTTTGTAAAGTCATGGAAAGAACTCATATGCTCTTCAATTGAGTGAGTTTTATCCCCATCAAATTTTGGAAGATATTTCATGTAATTATCAGGGAGGTCATGGGTAATTTGGGGTAGATTCAATGGGGAAAATCTAGAAGTGACCCAAGGATTTATAGGTGGTGGGGGAGGAGGTTGATTTCCCCCAGGTATTCCTCCACCTAATCCATCCATGAGATTTTGTAAAATAATGTTACAGGCTTCAAAGGACAGAGGAGGGACAAGAATTTTCAAAAGGGTCGATGAGAAGAACTAACTTTTGGGCTAAATTCTAAAGGATAATTTTGAAGATTTATCAAAGGTTTTGATGTAGATTTTAAAGTAGAAATTGAATCTTCAGATATATCAGTCAGATTTACGGAGTCAACACTTTGATGAACAACAGAAGGAAATATTTCTAGATAAGGGTCACCTGGAAAAGAAGAGATCAGACGTTCTCTGACATTTCTCGAGGTGACAATCTTTTATGGATGTGAATATATTGAAGCCTTATTAGAATCGGGGTGAATTATGGCATGTCTTTTGGCAGAGGCCAAATTGTCCTTCTTTGGAGTCGTCAGGTGAAATATTAATGACCTAGTTCCTGAGGCTTGTTCACCATCAAGTCTCATAGCTTACAATGTCATATCCCAGAGAATATTTATGTTAGGTTGTTATATTCTTTGCAGTGAAATTCTAGTCAAGGTGAATCGACTAATGGTGGAAGTAGAGGTGAATTGACAGTAGGTCAAAGTTGAGGTAGATCAAAAACATCGACAACATCGACAACAACTCGAAGTCGAGGTGGATCGACAACAGGTCGAAGTCGAGGTAGATCAACAACAAGTTGAAGGTTGAGGAAGTCGACCAGGTAAATTCAAAGTCGAGGATATCAATGGCAAGTAAACCAAAAAGAGGTAAAAGTGTGGGCATGAGATGACCAACTACAGACCGAATGAAGGCCAACTAGTAATCGACTAGTAAACCTGACTTGGAGTCAACTATAACAGAATCTCAAGATTTGCGGGATTTGTAGCCAACAATATGCATGGATCTATAACCATTTTTATGCGCCAATATTTAGTGTTTTTCCTATTGTAAATTCTATAAAGAGGCGTGTTGTAAGGTTGTAAACATTTTTGTTTTAAGGTGATCATAGAATGCACTTTTGCAGGTAAATACATGTGTAATTGTAGGTTGTTGGTCATTGATATGTAAGTCGGATGGGCTATAGGTTTGTTCTTTCCTGAGCAAGAGGGTATGATGTCAATTGTATCTTAGGTGTGGACCAAGGTTAGACATGTAACCTTTTATTCTGAATGAATAAGACAACAAGAGAGAAGAATGACCAGAGGAATGTTGGTTTTCCCGGGTAAGGGTTTCCAGGGTAAATTATCGGTGTACCATGTGATTTCTTGTGTCATCTTCTTTCTTGATTAAATTATTCTTCTCTTCTGTTAGGATTAGTGTGGAAGTGTCATGCATTTCCTAACATGTGGTATCGGAGTTTAGGTCTGCCCTGACAAGTGATTTATCATAGTGGCGTAATGCTTTAGCGAGTATATTAAATCTTGATTTTCCAATATTGAATCCGAGAACTAAACCCAAGGTATAGTAAGAGTCGTAAGTCATAAATTGTTTTAAATATCACGGTTAAGAATGGAAAGAAATTCCAAAATAGAGATAGAAAGAATCAATGGCCAGAATTTTGAGCTTTGGAAGATTAAAATGGAATATATTCTTGTGGATCGAGAACCATGGATAGTGGTCTATCCAGGTACCCAGCCAACAGGAATATCGACGAAAGAATGGGATAAACTAGAAAGAAAAAAAAGATGTACGATACTGATTTGTCTTGCAGATTAAGTGATGTTGAATGTATCAAGTGAAGACCCAGCCAAAAAAATATGGGATGAGCTGGGAAGCTTATACCAGTCGAAATCTCTGGTAAATAAGATATTTCTAAGAAAGAAACTGCATCTTATAAGGATAAGTGATGGAAGTTCGGTGATTCATCATTTAAATGTGTTTAACAACATGTTAATATAGTTATCGTCTGTGGATATTAAGATCATTGATGAGGAGAAGTGTATCATCCTATTATGTTATTTTCCAGACTCCTGGGATATCTTAGTCATGGCTATTAGGAGTAATACAACCACACTAGCACTAGAGGACATGGTTTCTTCTTTGTTTTCGAAAGAAATGAGAAAGAATAACATGGAAGGATCGACCAAAGATGATCTCGTAGTGAGAGGTTGATAGGTAGACAGAGATAAAGGAATATTCTCTGGTAGAAATTTCAATTCGAAGGGTAGATCTAAATCCCTGGCTCAATCAATGAGAAGATGATGGAAATGTGGTAAAGATGGGCATTATAAAAATGATTGTAATTCAAAGGCAACAAAAGTCATTGTTGGATCTAACGAGAAGCAGTCGACTGAGAGAAAGATGACCTCGGAGAATGGAGGTGATGTGTACCTAGAATTGACTAGTACACAGTCAGATAAACATGTTTGGTTGATAGACTTAGGAGAATCCTATCATATGACACCACATAAATAATGGTTATTTGAATATGAACAATATGATGGGGGTGATATGTTCTTAGGGGACGACTTGACAACCAGAATTGTCAAACAGGGAAGAGTCTGACTGACACTGTAGGATGGGAGGAAAAGATCCCTTCCAGCTGTGCTACACATTTAGGGTTTGGAAAGAAACCTGATATATTTTAGTAAGATGAGTGATTTAGGTGTGCATACTCTATTTCAGAAGGATTCGTGTAATATGGTTAGAGGTGCGATGGTCTTAATGAAAGAAGTTCGAATTGGTACCCTGTACAAGCTATTAGGGAAGTTCAACTCAACTGGATGCAACAACATCATTTCTCCTTAAATCGAATCAAATTTGAATCGACTCAATGTCGACACAACTCGAATCGACTAGAGCCAATTCGGTTCAAACCAACTTGACAAGACATGATGAACTTGACCCGACCAGGTTATGGCACGAGAGGATGGGACACATTGGAGAAAAATGACTTCGATCTATGCAAAGAAAATGTATGGTCATGTTTTCCTGAATGTTAGAAGTCGACTTTTGTGAACATTATATATATGGGAAACAAAGTTGGGTGAGGTTCCCATCTGGAGAGACAAGGGAAAATGGGATTCTAGAATTGGTGCACAGTGATGTGTTTGGCCTGGTTACAGTGCCTTCACTTGGTGGATCCTTATATTATGTCTCCTTCATAGATTATTTTTCCATGAATATATGGATATATTTCCTGAGGAAGAAATCAAAGGTTTTCGAGAGATTCAAGGAGTTTAAAGATCTCATGGGAAACCAAACATAGAAGAAGATTAAAGTGTTGAGAACTGACAATGGTGGTGAATTATATAGAAAGGAATTCGATTAGTTCTATAAGAAGTCTGGCATAGAATGCCAAAATACCACACCATATTCCCCATAGAAAAATGGAGTTGCCGAGAGAATGAACAAAACATTGATGGATAAGGTAAGGAGTATGATCAGTGGTGTTGGGATCACACAAGAATTATGGGTGGAGGCAGTCAAGACTATAAGATATATAGTGAATATGTCTCGTTCGTTGGTTCTAGTTGACATGACTCCAAATGAGGTATGGTCTAGTAAGAATCCGTCATTGGTACATCTCAAAGCATTTGGCTGTGATGAATTTGTGCATGTTCCCAATGAAAGGAGGAGCAAGATGGATAATAAGGTAGTCAAATGTATTTTCATCAGATACAAAGAAGGGATGAAAGGATATAAGTTTTGAGATCCTGCATCAAGGAGAATAGTGTATAGTCGAGATGTGGTATTTAGAGAAGTCGGAGGGAAATATGAGCCTAAGGAAGTTTTTCAAACTGAGAATAATCTTGATATAGTGTGTTTTGAACTGAGGAACGAAGAAGATTATTCAGATGAGTCAATTGAATCTGAGGAAGAGGTGGAAAAAATGAATCCATTGGTAAGGAGGTAAAAAAGAATAAGAAAACCAGTTGAAAGGTACAATCTTCTCGACTTTATTTCCACATTTGTGTTAACTTCCATTGACGATGAGCCCAAGTCGAGCGGTGAGGTAGTCAACTTGATAGAGGGTAAACTATGGAAGGATTCCATGGTCGAAGAGATGGAATCCTTGTACAAGAATGAGACATGGGATTTATTCAAGTTACCTAGTGGAAGGAAGCTCATTGGTATCAAGTGGGTGTTCAAGAAGAAGATGAATGATACAAGACAAGTCAAGAATTTCAAAGCTCGACTAGTAGCAGAAGGATATTCCCAAGTTGAGGGATTCGACATTGGTGACATTTTTTCCCCTGTTGAAAAACTAACTTCCATTAGGGTACTAATTTATTTGGCTACAACATTCAATCAAGAGATAAAACAGATGGATGTGAAGACAACGTTCCTACATGGGGACCTATAAGAAGAAATCTACATGAAACAACCTAAAGGATTTGTATTAAAGGGAAAGCAAGAGTTGGTGTACAAACTCAAAACATCCCTTTCTAGTCTAAAGAAATTGCCATGGATGTGGTACCAGAAGTTTGACACATACATCCTTAGTTTGGGATTTGTGAGAAGCAAAGTTGATCACTGCATATATTCTAAAGAAGAAGGTGGGTGTTTCATATATGTAGCTTTGTATGTCAATGAAATGTTTTTGGTTGGAAACAACATGCAATAAAGGAATTGAAGAAGCATCTATCCTCCAAGTTCGACAGGAAGGATATCGGTGCAACTAACTTCATTCTAGGAATGGACATTAAGAGAGATCGAACCATAGAAAGCTCTGGTTGAATCAAAAGAAGTATATTGAAACAGTTATGAAATGATTCAACATGAAATATTGCAAACTAGTGAAGCTGGCAATTCTAGTGGGAGAAAGTTGGATCAATAAGAGACGGGTGGTCGTATCCTTGTAGACAAAAGAAGTTGAATATATGGCAGCCACTCATGGAAGAAAAGAAGTGGTATGGGTTCAAAGGTTGTGTTCAGGAATCAGGGTTGAGCAAAGAGCTACGAAGGTAAGTTGTGACAATCAAAGAGAAATATTTATGGAAAAGAACCTTGCTTATCATTCAAATACTAAGCACATTGATGTAAAATACCATTTTGTAGGAGATATGATGGAAAGTAACAAGGTTCTACTGGAGAAAGTAGATACGTTGGAAAACATAGCAAACTCATTGACCAAGTCTGTGAGTGTTGTGAATTTCTCTTAGTATGGAGAGGCAATGGGAACTGATGCCCTCGTTCTATGAGAGAAAGTTCAGGAATCTCTTGTTTCAGCAAAGAAGACAACAAGTTGCAGTAAAATAATTGTGCAATTGTGAAATAGGACCTCAAACAATCTCAAATCAGATGACAAATTCTCTCAACTATCGGAGGAATATGTTTACAAGTATTTAAAAAAAATCAAGGTTAAAAGGAGGATGGAATGATGGGTTAGAGGAAAGAACAAAATAAACACAAAGGGCACTACTAAGATTGAATCATGTAGCCTATGGAAAAGGAATAGCGTGCTGAGAAATTAAGAATTCAACATCTCAAACAAATGTACACAGATTTATAAAACATGCTTCAAAAAGTTAACATCTTCATACACTCAAATACATGGAGGCACCCTCCGCATATCATTCAAATGCACAAAAAATATGATAAGAAATGGTCATTCATTTAGAGGAAACAAATTATATATCAGGATTAAGAACCATGCAATAACATTGAACACAAGGTATTATTTGTTTCCTAATCTTTTATAAATCAAATGTGTTACAGGAAAAGGAAAAATGGGAGGAGATTCTTTACAGGAACACATACACAATAGAAGGAGGAATTACATATTGAAACTTAAATGCAAAGGACGAATCTTTGGTTTCATGTTTCATTTACTGACTAATTGTGCTCAAGGTATTTGTGTGGTCAAACAACTTTGGTTACAAGAAATTCTTTAACTCCCCAAAGTATCAACCTTAACAATGGGTGCATGCATTCTCTTTACTTCCTCTCACTCATTCCCTAAACTACTTATTGAAACCACTTCCAACTTCTTGAAACCATTTCCAGCTTCTTGATTCTTGGGAAGTTTCTCCTCTGGTCAAAATTAATTACTTTTACTTGCACTCAAAATCAAATCTGCACAAGTGTGAGACTCAGCAATCGTCAAGTCGGTTTCAACGAGTAATCTCAGCCTTCAATTAAAGGCACACCCATTGTAGCTATCAGGGTATGGGATTCAAACATGAAGTATGATTACAAGAACTCCATGGAATATACCAGACTAGATCTGGATTGTTGATCAGTCCCATTTGAAAAGGTCTGAGAGAAGATATGGATCATTGATCGGGAGAGACCAAAACCAAAGTTTGGCTCAGGAAAATATTATCTTGTTGATGTCACCACAGACACATGGCACCTTATTGTTGGTCCTTGTTGGCGCTGATGTGGAAGAGGAGCACGACACGTGTCACCCATATTTGGTATTATTTTGGGTACCTTTGGTGGGTTCCACATGTCCATGTGGATGCCTCTGATTGGATCTGATAGTGCTCTGCTGGAAGGCCATGTGTAACGTTGAATCAATGCCCTAGGGGCATGAATAAAATTTTAATTGTCAATCTCTCTAAGTGTGATTGAGGGCATGATGTGATCTGGGTCGTTGATCGGTCCCCCTTGAAAGAGGTCCAAGAGAAAATTTGAACCATCCATCGGGGTTACCCCTCGGAGTGGTCGGGGTCTGGTCTTTCAACATGACTCCAACAAGGGAACTCCGAGAGTGAATATCAATCGTACATATGAATATGTGAAGAGAGGTCTGACAACATACGAGAGTCATCGATATAGCTTGAACAAGAGCCCAAAATCGGCTAAGGAAAATACCATGATGCTTAAATAATTTTGACACATGGCAACTTTTCATTGTTCCACTCTAGAACTGAGGTGGTAGGAAAGTGTGACACATGTCACATGCTTTTGATATTCCGATCGGTGTATCTGGAAGGTTCCACCTGTCCACATGGCATTCTCTATTGGCACTGACAGTGCTTCGTTGGCATGATAACGTGACACTTTGTCAGAAGGATTTGATACCTAAGAGCATATCTAGATCGTTGATCGGTCCCACTTGAAAAGGTCTAAGAGAATATCAGGACCATCCTTGGGAAGTGCACATCAAATTGGTCGGGGTATGCTCTTCCAAAATGACTTCGACAAGGGAACTACAAGAGTAAATCTCAACCATTTATTTGGAGTTACGCAAGGAGGTACAAAGACACACGAGAGTCATTAATATGGCTTGACCAAGAACCCAAAAATGGATAAGGAAAATATCATCATGATGACATCATCCTAGAAGCGTCACAACCCTTTATTCACCCATGTTGATGATGATGTGGAAAGGAGACAGGACACATGTCACCTAGATTTGACAAATTCACCTGTGCATATGGTGGGTTCTGCAATATCCCTGATACAATATATTATGCAGAACATAAAATATCTAGCAGACAATGATAGAATAATAATGATATATCCATAAAATATCAAAAGAACACTAGAATAATCACCATAATAATCACGAGGAAAAGAAATTATATTATGATAGCAATGTTCACTTGCCTCTTCGAGGGGGAAACCTCCAACATAGGAAAGCTATATTACAATAATCTCCAAGACAAAATATCCAATGCCTCCTACTCTTATTTATATTAATTCTACCTTCTAAGGAAACTTCTAGAGGAAGATCTTTCTAGAAGCAGAAGCTTCTATTAGGTATTCTTACATTGACTTATTATTCTTTATTTATTAGGCCTTATTAACTAATGTCATCCTTTATTAAATAGAAAACATATCCTACTAACTAATCACCCATGGAGAGGGGTTAGGCTCAGATCCTAACATGCCCACCCCCTTCAAAAGTATCCTTGTCCTCATGGTTGCCGGTGTGGAAACTGTTGAAGTATGGTCATGAATTCCCAGGTCGCCTCCTCTGGTGTTGTGTCCTTCCCCTTGATCAAAACTTCCTTGATAGTGCGGCCACACAACTGACGTTCACAATTATTGATGACGTCTTCTGGTTGGAGCCACATAGAACCTTCTTCATCTAATTCCGACAGGATGGTTTGGACTCTGCAATTCTGTCCCACTACTTTCTTCAAACAGGAAACATGGAACACCAGATGAATTTTGGAAGTATCCATAAGGGCCAATTTGTAAGCCATGGAACTAATATGCTTGATGATTTGGTAGGGTCCATAAAACATAGGTGCCAATATTTTATTTCCCTGATCTTTGAGAGAGATTTTCTTATAAGGTTGGAGCCTAAGAAACACCTGATCACCTTCCTGAAAAAACCTTTCTGAATGATGTTGGTATGCCTGTTGCTTCATGCTATTTTGGGCCATGTGGAAGTTATCCCTCAGAGCCGTTACAGTGGTTGTATGACCTTGCAACATTGTATCAATAGATTGGACCTTATATGTGCCAAGAAGATGGGTAATGACAATCGGTTGTCTTTGGTCATACACCACTTCATATGGGTTCATTTTAGTGGTCAAGTGATAGGAAGTATTGTACCACCATTCTACCAAGGGAAGCCACTGCACCCACTTGTGTTGTTTGTTTAAAGAAAAACAACGCAAGTACGTTTCCAAACATTTGTTGACTACTTTTGTTTGACCGTCTTACTGGAGGTGATAAGCTATGCTCATGTTCAGTTGGGTGCTCTGCAATTTAAACAACTCTTTCCAAAATGTGTTAGTGAAAGTTGGGACATGATCGGAGACAATAGAGGTTGGCATGCAATATAGCTTGAAAATATGATCAAGGAAGACTTGTGCTACGAGTGTCGGTGTGAAAGGGTGAGGTAAGGGATAAAAATGAGCATACTTGGAGAGGCGATCAACCACCACCATGATGACAGACTTGTTCCGGGATTTAGAAAGGCCCACTATAAAATCCAGGGAGATTTATGACCATAGATAAGATGGAATGGGTAAGGGTTGTAGGACGCCTGGAGACTTGACTATTTCACCTTTATTACATTGGCACACCTCACATTCTGGGACAAATTGAAGTATATCCTTATTCATGTCTGCCCAAAAAAAGAGTCGCCAGCACGAGCATATGTATTTTGGATTCCTGAATGACCCACTATATCTAAGGAGTGGAACTCATTTAAGTGCCCGAGCTTGAGTGTTGAGGAGGGTGAGAGAACCAAGAGATACTTATATCCGATAATATTATCCTTCCAAGTGTAGCCAGTGGGAGGATTAGGGTCCTCCTGAAGACAGTGAATTAATTTGGAGGTATTCTTGTGCGTTACCCACTCTTGGAACACTTCTTCTATCCAATCAGGGACTGGTAAGGATAAAGCAAAGAGGGAGCCATCATCCTCATGTTGTATTGACAATGCATCTGCTACTATGTTATACCCTTTTTTTATATGATTTCATATTCATAACCTAACATTTTTGTTAGCCACTTATTTTGATCTAGGGATGATAGTAGTTGCTCCAAAAAATATTTCAAGCTATGTGTTAGCGACATTTCTTGTCTTGAGCCTAAGGTACCCAGGTCTACAGGATGAACGGGAAATACCCAAGCATAGCAGTGGAAGGATCTCTTCTCCGGTTACGAGTCAAGTAAGCGGGCAAGGTTTTGTTGTCAGCAGCCGAGATCCATCCACGAAGCAGATCAACGGTCATCGGGATTTCGGGGCTGCCAAGTTACCCAATATATAGTGTAAGAGAAAGCATCGATATTTTAAAGCTAATTCTGGGTCGTCTGATCCATTGACGCGTGGCGCAAGATCTGGTCACATCGACATATCGACATTCGGGAGTTCGAGGGGTAAAAGTCCCTCGTCACTTCACTTCTCGAAACCCTGAACCCTGAAATGCCGATAGCGCCCAGAATCGGGCCCGTGGTTTTGGCGCTTGGTCGTAAGGGAACAAGCCTAGAGGAGGGGCGCTAATGTTTATCATTTGGCCACTCGGGTCGCAAAGCGTCGAATTGAGTTTCAGAGGGGGGGGCATTATGTTCTCCAGACGCTAATTCGATGTGATCTAAATGCTGGAACCTGCTGGGAATAAATGAATAAGAGAGAGGGTGGTTGAAGCCTCGCCTCACTCATTAATTGCAAAGTATGGAGGGTCTGGCAAGTGGTCTGTTCGAAGGAGTTCTCTGTACTGATTATCCAAAGAAGCCAGGCCGAAGCCCTCAATTAGACAAAGAAGTCTACACACGCCATTTTGGCCTTTAATGTTTCGGCTACCTCCCCTGCAGAAGGACAATCCGAAATCTGATGGCGTCTGTCATAGGAACACATGGGCAGGCTATCAGAATACATGCAGATGCAATGTTTTTAATGCAGCGTCTTGTTTTTGCTGTTGTGGTTGTTTTTGAGTATATGTAGGCGTTTTCGCCATTTTGAAAAGGATGGATGGTTGAGCAAAGCTCTCGATTGTAAAGTTTTGATGAAGCACTCGTCGCTCTGGTTAATGTATAAGGCATTTGAGACTTCTTACTTTATGGATGTTAGCCTCTTTTTCCATCTCTTTGTTTACTGTGTTAGAACAGCTCAGAATTGGAGGATCCAGTCGAGTTGCGTTGTTGTAGGATGATGTAGGTTGGATCACTGCAACAGTGGCAACGTTTCTAATCAGGTCTTGTGTTTTCTCAGTGCTGGACTGGCTTGGAATTGGAGGATCCAGTCAAGTCACCCTTCATCTCCTTGAAACTCAAGACCAAGAGGATCTTGGCTTCCGAGTTTTTCTTCTTCAAGCTTTCGAAGGCCTGTTGCCCGAGGCATTCTTGCTCACCCTTCTCACAAGTCTTCCATCTACCACCCTTTAATCAACTTACTGACAGAAGTTGGATCAAGACCTCCCTTGCTTTCTACATACCAGGCCCAGTTTCGTGAGTTAAATCTATATCTTCTTGAGTCTTTACCCATTCGATCACCCCATTAAACAAATCGTGACAACAAAAACTGATTGGTGTCGGGCTCTGCTCCTGCAAGCAATCTAGGAGTGACTTCCGATGCTAACATTTCTGGTGCCGTTGCCGGGGATGAAGTTGAAGATTTTCCCTGGGCAGAACGACATTGAGCCTCTGATTCTGAAGGTGCATCAAACATTAGAGCCCTTCAAGATTTCTACTGTGCACTTGGCGACTCCATGATTCAAGGATCGATTGGCGACTCCACTGATTCGATATGGAGAAAATCCTTGCTCGCAAGTT
>SNQJ01S0029125.1:15028-41600 GCA_010110895.2 Picea sitchensis | reverse complement strand
CCCATGCAGTTGAAGATGAAGAGCCACCCGCAAAGATGCTAAGAGAACAAATTAAAGACTATGTCTTAATCTCGGCCCTCTCAGGATCGGTAACACCTAGAGAAGACACTTGGCTCATTGATAGTGGTGCCTCCAAGCACATGACAAGACAAAGAGATATTCTCTCTTACATTTCAGAAAAGAAGTTTTCTCAAAAAGTGAAACTTGGAGATGATTATCAATATCCCATCAAGGGAGTGAGAGAAACAAACTACAAACTTAATTAAGGTAATTCAATGAAGATGAAGGACGTACTCTATGTACCGGGTTTGACAAAGAACCTACTCTCCATATAAACTTTAGAAAAGAAAGGCTTCAGAGATGCCTTTATAGATGGAGAAGTTCTTATCTGGGCTAAAGGAGAAATCATAAAAGAAGCAATCATCATTGAAAAGAAAAAGGTGGCTTGTATAAGCTAAAGGGTCACTCAGAAGCTGCCACAACCCACGCCATTGAGAATCCATGTGAACTTTGGCATAGAATATTAGCCCACGTCAACTACAAGGTGCTACCATACGTATGCAAAGCAGTCACAGGACTACTAGAACTCAAGGTTGACCATGAAGGCATGTGCAATGGATCTGCACAAGGGAAGAACATCAAGAACCCTTTTCCGAAGAGGGATAGCAAAGCGGAAGGAGCCCTAGAACTCATTCATTCGGATGTGTGCGGCCCAATGCCATCATCCTCCATCAGTGGGTATGTATACTATGTATCTTTTATTGATGATTATTCTCATAAGACCTGGGTGTACTTTTTGAAATCAAAAGATGAAGTGTTCAGTAAATTCAAGGAATTCAAAGACTCGATAGAAAATATTTTCGAAAGAAAGATCAAGATACTTAGGTCAGATAATGGAGGAGAATACACCTCAAAAGAGTTTGTGAACTTCTGCAAAAATGTTGGGATCAAGAGGGAGCTTACCACTCCCTACAATCCTCAACAAAACGGTGTAGCAAAAAGAAAGAACAGAACGATAATGGAAGCAGTGAAGACCATGATCCACGATCAAGATCTTCATATGTGCTTATGGGCAGAAGCAATAATGACAGCCGTGTATGTGCAAAATTGATTGTCCCATAGTGCACTTGGGTTCAAGACCCCGGAAGAGATGTTCATCGGAAAGAAGACAGAGGTAAGCAATCTCAAAATATTTGGCTGCCTAGTATTTATACATATTCCAAAAGAGAAGAGAAACAAGTTGGAACCCTCAGGAAAGAAGGGAATAATATTGGGATATTGTGAGGTCTCCAAGGCCTTCAGGATTTATATACCAGGTCACCATCACATTGAGATCAGTAGGGATGTGACCTTTGATGAAGATGCATCGCTCAAGAAAGAGAAGATGCCAGCTTGAAGAAGTATATGAAGAGGAACTTGTAGCTCCCAGAGTTACAGAATCAGTGAGGGAGGTTCCTAGAGCTGCAGAACTAGTGAGGGGTCATAACTTTCCCTGATGAGGAAATACTAGAACATCATGACATAGTAGAATTTCAAGAACCTCCTCAGATGACAATCTCCCATTAGATAAAGCCAACTTGGGCTAGAGAGCTTATTCAAGATGGAGAGAAGTATGGGGTTCACGAAGAAACCACGAGATAGGTGAAGAGGCCTAAGCCATTCTCCAGCTATATGGCTTTGATGTGTGATATCCTAGAAAAGGAGCCTACTTGCTTTGAAGAAGCCATTCAGAAGAAAGAATGGGCAGATGCCATGACAGAGGAATAACAATCCATAATAAAGAATGATGTATGAGAAATAGTTCCCAGACCGAAGAGTAAGGATGTGGTATCTTCCAAATTGCTCTTCAAAATAAAACATGCCTATGATGGAAGTATTGAGAAGTATAAAGCAAGATTTGTCGCTCGTGGCTTTTCTCAAAAGGAAGACATTGACTATGAAGAGACATTCGCTCGTGTAGCCAGATAAACTTCGATCAGAACCATCATAGCCGTTGCAGCTAAGAAGAAGTGGAAATTATACCAAATGGACGTAAAGACGACTTTCCTAAATGGTGTCATTGAAGAAGAAGTGTATATAGAGAAACCTCAAGGATTTGAAGTTGAAGATAGGAAGTCTCATGTCTGCAAGTTAAAGAAGGCTCTGTACGGATTGAAGCAAGCTCCTAGAGCTTAGTATGGCAGAATAGACAGCTTTCTGACGAGCTTGGGTTTTACCAAGAATAAAGCAGATTCTAACCTCTACTTCAAGGTTATGAACCATGAGCTGGTAATATTGTTTTTGTATGTGGATGACTTATTCTTAACTGGAGAAAAAAATCTCATCAGCAAATGTAAGAAGAAGCTCGCCTCAGAATTTTAGATGGAAGACCTTGGCCTAATGCATTATTTCTTAGCTCTTAAGGTATGGCAGAGCCCAAAGAGAATCTTCCTTAACCAAGGCAAGTATGCAGTAGAAATCCTGAAGAGATTCGACATGTTGGAGTGCAACTCCATGAATACACCCATGGAAGCGAAGTTGAAGCTACTAGTCGACACTTCGTCAGAAGTGATTGATGCCATGTTGTATAGACAGATCATTGGATCGCTAATGTACCTGATGAACAATAAACCAGATATTTGTTTTGTCATGAACACCTTGAGTCAGTTTCTGGTAGAACCCAGACATGTTCATGTAGTTGCTGCAAAACATGTGATGAGGTACCTTAAGGGTACATTAGATTGTGGTCTCAGCTATGATGGAGATCATGATTTCACACTGAGTGGGTACATTGATTCAAATTGGGCTAGAAGTGTCTCTGACAGGAAGAGCACTTCAGAATTTTGTTTCAGTTTGGGATCAGCCATGATCCCATGGCAGAGTAGGAAGCAATCCTAGGAAGCAATCCAACATTGCTCTCAGTACAACAGAAGTAGAATATATTGCTATGTGTTCTGCCAGATGTGAAGCTATATGGCTTCGTAAGTTATTGACTGGTCTATTTGACCTAGAGATGGAAGCAACCACGATCCTATGTGACAACCAGAGCTGCATAAAGATGACAGAGAATCTTGTATTTCACGACAAGTCGAAACACACAGAGATTCGATATCATTACAACCATGACATGGTGTAGAGAGGAGCCATAAAGCTCCAATATGTTAGCATGGATGAACAAGTTGTCGATGTGTTGACCAAGCCTCTATCTCATGTAAAGTTTGAGCACTTTCGAGATAAGCTTGGTATAGTCCGAAAGGACCTCCCTCGAAAGGGGGAGCAGTGTTGTGTTGAGATATATCTAGTATTGTTCTTCCAGCTTAATCGTTGTGACGTAAAGCCAGTCTAATTGTTGTGTTGAGATATATCTAGTACTGTGCTTCTAGCTTAATCGTTGTGACGTAAATCCAGTCTAGTTGTTGTGTTGAGATATGCCTAGCATTGTGCTTCCAACTTAATTGTTGTGACATAAAGCCAGTCTAGTATCGTGCTTCCAGCTTAATTGTTGTGACGAAAAGCAAGACGAGTATTGTGCTTCCAGCTTAAATGTTGTGATGAAAAGTAAGCCGAGTATTGTGCTTCCAGCTTAATTGTTGTGACGAAAAGGAAGTCGAGTATTGTGCTTCGAGCTTAATTGTTGTGACGAAAAGGAAGTTGAGTATTGTGCTTCCAGCTTAATTGTTGTGACAAAAAGCAAGCCAAGTATTGTGCTTCCAGCTTAATTGTTGTGATGAAAATCAAGCCGAGTATTGTGCTTCCAGCTTAATTGTTGTGACGTAAAGCCAACCTAGTACTCTGCTTCCAGCTTAATGGCCATGACGTAAAGCCAGTCTATTATTGTGATTCCAGCTTAATTGTTGTGTAGTGTGCCAGCCTCGTGTTGTGATGATGAGCCAGACTCGTGCTGTGATGATGATGTATTAGTTTTATACTAATCCATATTGATGGAGATAATGATTTCATTCCACTGAGAATGACGATGCTACCGATGAGATTTTTTTTTGATGATTTATAGATATGCCAGTCAGTGTTCCAAGATGATATTGATGATGTTGTCCTCTCACCCACCTGATGTTGTTGATGATGTTGTCCTCTCTCTCGCTTGATGATGTTGTAGAATACCCTTCTTGTTAAGGGGGAGTGTTGAAATAATGTAACTGCAAAGTGTATTCTAATTATTATTGTGGTATTATTCATTAGATCAATCCCCTATTGCAGATTGATCATGTCGGCTATTGTAAAAGACCAAATCCCCTTTTGCAGATTGGTTAAAGTATAATTGTAATAGGCATAATAAGAAGTCGGCCCCAGAATATATTAAAGAGGCCCCATAATATATTAAAGGTGGTTATAACCACCCAGAAGAAGAAGTCAGCCCTGCCAGTGAAGAGACACTTCCACACGTACCAAAATTGTATAAATAAGGAGGCTAGCGCCTCACTTAGACACACACTCATTTGTTCATTGAGAAACAAGTTTGGGAGCTACAGTTGGAGAAGAGAGAGATTGAGAGAGGCGCATTCTTGGGAGAGGACTTTCTGTATTTGCTTGAGTTATCTCTTGGCATTGTATAAGCTATCTATAATAAGGAAGTTTTGTTGGGTTTTCTCCCCCATGAGGGTTTCCCAGGATAAATGATGTGTCTCTTGTGATTGTGTATTTCTTAGTGATCATATCTTATGTTATTGTTATCTAATGAAACACAAAGAAATCTAATAATAGCTTAAACCTTAACATATCCTTGATAGACTGGTCAACTTTTTCCTACGTGATTGGTCTTATTAAAGCCTGATTTTGATCCTATGTGATGAGGTGTGAGATATGTTGAGTCACTCTGTTGATAGTTAAGGTTCTATCGATTGGTGGCTCTGATAGGAGATATTTACAGTAGCAAATCAATTTTGTTTCTATTCCTTCATGGTCAAGGATTGGGTTTCCCTGAGCGTCTTCTAGTCTGGAGATGTGATTAATGTGACGTTGGTGTACCATTGAACGATGGAAGAATTTGGTTCTCCTTTCCCCTTCCTTGAGCCACTGTACTCTAGATTTTTGGTTCCATAGTATTTCCTCCTATTTTTTCTGCTCCTCTAATTATTGTTTGAGGTTGGATTCTTCCTGACTCAGGGCATATGTAAGTCCCTACAAAATTATTTCTTGTTGAATCTCAGCCAAACATTGTTCTAGGGTTCTTTTAGATTGAAATATATTGTCAAAGCCATTTTTATTCCAATCCCGAACTTGGAATTTAAATTTCTTCGGTCTTTGCTTAAATCTGTACATTAGTGAGTTGTGAGAAATTTCGGCATTTTCCTACCATTTGTGGGAGAGTTCCAGGAAGTCCGAATGGTTCAACCAAAAATTTTCAAAGCGGAAAGGCTTGTACTTGGGTGTTGCTATCGTATCCAGCCATAGTTGTACTGGCCAATGATCAGACCCTGATTTCGGAAGGATGGTTGCTTCTATCACCAATTCCTTAAGCATCAATGATTCTAAGATAAAAAAGCGATCCAATTTGCAGGAAATCTGACGAGGACCAGAGCGAATGTTTGACCAGATATAGGTCCCATTGTGGGTTTCAATATCAATAGAGTTAAGTTGGTCGATGAGATCGCAGAACTTTCCACTATCTTGCTCCAGGCATTTTATTCCTCCTCTCTTTATTCTAGTGTGAGAATGATGTTGAAATCTCCCCCAATGATCCAAGGTTTTTGACCTATCAGTCTGCCTAGGGAGGAGAGACTATGGAGGAAAGAGTCCTTTTCCTGGGAACTTTGAGGTCCGTAGTAATTTGTGAGGATTCCCTCCTTGCTTGAACCAAAAGGATGGAAATGAGTAGACAAAGTACCCACCATGGAAAAGGGTTGATCTATGATTACTATTTTTGGCTTCCAAAGGATGGCTAGGCCCTCTACTGCTCCATTCGATTCATTGTAGATAAAGTTGCAGCGTCTTCAACAATGCTTGAAAATTTCTTCTACTACTTCTCCAACACATTTTGTTTCATGTAGAAAGAGAATGTTTAGATCCTTTGCCTTTATGTTGTTGCAAAGAATCCCTTGTTTGGATCTTTCGTTGAGGCCCCTGATGTTCCATGTGATTATCTTCATCATGCAGAATTAGGTGTGGGAGAGAAGAAACCCTCGGTGAGACATTGAATCTGTCCCAACTTGATCATGAAGTGACCTACCTCCTTTATCAATTGTTGTGTTGATTTTCGTCCTCTCTTTTTTCCCTCGCTGGGTAAACGTCTGGGGTCCAGTCCTAGATCCAAGCTTATTCCTAGTCTAGAGGTGCCTCCTATTGTGGAATCAATGAAGACTGTGTGGACCTTCTGCAGTTGTTCAACCGGGATGGATTGCAGTTCCTTTTTGTTGAAAGCTTCCTCTAGTTTTTCCAGATCTATGTGATCCGGATTATTTTCGGCACGAAATGAGAGCGGAGATATAACACATAAATATTTAGAGATATTGCAAGAGAGACAAAAATATAACGGAGATATAGCGGAAATAACAAGAGTCACAGATATACAGTAATACACGATTTCTATTAATGAATTAAATGTACAGAGACTGTAAAATACAGAGTGAAAGACTCGCTAGAATGGTGGCAGCTTATCTCTGAGAAGAGATGTGACGGTTACTCACATCCGTGAGAAGATGATCCTTACAATGAGGCTCGAAGGGCCCTTTTAACATAAGTAAAATCCAAAACCCTAACCCCGGAAGATGAAAAGCCAAAAGGTTTGTGGGCCCCGATGGGGGTAGTTGATACGTCAACTTCCCAGGGGCATAACTTTTGCATACGATCTTCGTTTGGGGTGCTTGATAGCTCGTTGGAAAGATCTATCCGAGAACTACAACTTTTGGGTGAGCAACATGATCTATGATCTGTGTTGCTCCCCGTTTTCTCAAAAAACATTGTTTAGGGCCTCAAAATGGCCCCGAAAGTTAAAAACTGCTAAAAATAGTAAATTACCAAAATTGTCGAAAACATGTTTTGGGCCAGTTGGAGAAAGTGGGTGGCCACCGATATCCACCTGGATCACTATGTCTGCTAGATCTTGCTTGTCCAACTGCATAGCCATGTCCCATCCCCATGCATCATATTGTTATCTACCATTTTTAGGCTTAGGGAGCATGGGTTGGTGAGTTGCTCCAAGACTGGATCTGGGGACTGTTTGGCCTTTCCCTTATCGTTAGCCTGGTAGTTGTTTTTTAGTGGATTCTCTACTTCCGCTGCTTCTGGTAGGTGGTTGAGAGCTTCAAAGGAATTACTGGTTGGGATTTTATGATTTCCTTCCTGGCCAGGCTTCTTTGGATGTGGTTTCTTATGTCCATTAACGTGTGTGCAGTCGTCTTTCAATTTTCCCTCCGCTGGTGCATTGAGGGGGAAATCCTTGAAGAGATGTCCATGCTCCTGGCATTTCTGGTAGTGAAATGAGATGTGTTCGTAATAAATAGTCTGGATCCAGTCCTCATCCTGATACTCAATGGTGACTGAGCCTAGCAGTGCCTTGGAGATGTCCATGTATACGCAGATTTAGGCATAGGAGGTGTATTTTCTTTGCTTCATTGATTTTTAGGATTTCACATATTTGTCGACTGTGTTTCCAATGCCCATGAGTATCTCTTCCAATCATAACTCTTGGGGGAGGGAGTAGAGGCAAATCCAAACTATTACCGCAGAGAAGTCCTCTTTTTTTGGGCTAAAGCGGTCTATCCATAATCAGAGGAAAAGCCCTGCTGAGTTGTAGAGATATGGGTGGTTTTAAAAAACGGGATCTTTGTCCTCCAAGTTATAGAAGATGATTGTAAAGAATCCTTTGGATCTGAGTTGAAGATCATAATCCCCTTTTGGGTTCCACCATGTTTTGATCCAACAATTGAGGTCTCTCTCTTAAGGCCGTAACCCTAGAAATTTTCAAATGAACTGGGTATGTTCCCCTACTCTAGTGGACTTAACCACATATCTTGGGGCTTTGGTTGCCTAGGGAATGCATTTTCTAGGTTCCCAAGTGTGAGTTTCCTTTACATGGGAAGTTTCTACCTCCACCTCCATGTCCTTCCCTGAGCTCTGTTCATTGAGCATGATCTGCTCTCAAAGATGGGGCGGTGGTTCAAAGGTCGGTCGTCGAGCTCTGGCTCTAGCCTTGTCATTGGATGCCACATTTCGGTCGTGAGACAATAACAATGAGGGTCGTGAAACAACAAGGTGCATTTTGATGACAACGAAAGAGTGAACTTGAATGAGAATGATGATACCAACCCGTGAACCCGTCGTTATAGGAGAACTTACAAAATGGCTATGTCATGGTTCAATATGGATACAGTGGAGAATACAAGTGTATTTTGTATTACATAGAACTTGATAAGGAAGGTTATGAACCCATCGTGGATTGGAAATTTTCTAAGTAAAGAAAAGGAAAAACTAAAAAAATGTGACGGAGAATACAAGTGTATTTTGTATTACATAGAACTTGATAAGGAAGGTTATGAACCCATCGAGATTGTCCCGTGGATTGGAAATTTTCTAAGTAAAGAAAAGGAAAAACTAAAAAAATGTGAGCTTATATATAGGTCAACAAGAGTGAATATGGTCGTAGGGAAAAATGTAAGTATCGATGACATTCCTTCTTTGGTTGGTAGAGCATTGGTCGACAGGTTCAATGGGAAGTTTTTTGACATGGAAGCTTTCACAAGGTGGGTCGATCAACACTTGCTCTCGCTTCTTGGGTACAAGATAGAAACCCATATTTGGGCACATGGATGGCTAAGATTTCTCTTTCAATATACAAAAGACGCCAATTGAATTATGGAGTAGAGTTGGACCTCGGTCCCGTCTGGGTTGTTTATTCACCATCAAACGGTTGATTTTGATCTTGTTTGTGCTCTAGTCACAGTTTTGTAGGTCTGGGCCATCATGCATGGTCTCCCCATGGTGTTCTAGAATAAAGCGGCCATCGATGCCATAGGTAAGAAGTTGAGTCATTTTGTGGCCCTAGAATCCTCTTGGCAAACCAAAATTGACAGGCGATGGGCATGGGTCCTAATTGAAGTACACTTAAGAGATGGGCTTGTTGGGGAATTGGAGCTCATTTATGATGATTTCAAATTTTCACAACATGTGTACTATTGGAAAGTCCCCTTTCGACGCTTTGCATGCCACGAAATTGGTCACCTCCTCGCCGAGTGCTCTCGGCCTTCACCTTAGGTTGTCAAGCCCCGCAAGATTTGGGTTAAAACATCCTCTCTAACTTAACCCAGTTTGTTAGGGGAAGATGAAAGGAAAAAGATTTTGTAGGACAAATTGAAGCTCACCAATGATCCCGAAATCATCGATAGCATGTCTCCAATTGTCCCTCCTCCCGGTACCTGTCCATCCCTTGATCCCTCTTTGGTTATTTCTGCTCCTCTTTCTCCCTCCCTCCAATGGACATTGGATTTCCCCCTTCGCTTGTGATCTCTCCTCTCTTTGTTTGGTCAAACCTTCCTCCCCCCGCTCTCCCCCCCAAAGAGTGGCTCGACCTCCTCGAGGCCAGTCCGTAGCTCATGGTTCCCTGAACCTTTTAAGGGGTCCTCTCCAGCCTCGAAGTGGGATCCTTCCCCCCAAATTTTTTTTTTGGCTATGCCCTAATATCTTGAAGGAAATATGGAGACAACTCAACTTCCCAAGGCATTTTTGCACTCGATCCCATCCAAAAAAATCTCATTGGTAGGAAATCACATCTTCTCATATCCCAATAGAACGACATCAAGAAAGGTAAATAGTCAACTATTACAAGGGACCTTGGAGTGGGGAAATCCCTTCAGTGGCCTTCCACATGATCGTCTTATCCTTCAATGCAAGAGGGGTTGGGGGCACCCCTAAGAAACTTTCCTTAAATTGACTCATTCAGAGCCACAATCCTAAAGTAATTCTACTTTGGGAAACAATATTTGAAGGTTCTAATTCCAGGGCTATAATGGAAAAATGGCTTAAAACTGGTCCTTTTTCATTATTGACGTTGAAGGCCAATCTGGAGGGGTTGTTGACCGAATGGATCCCATCTTGTAAAGTTATTGCCTTGTATTTTTTCAGCTCAACATTTTTTGTAAAATTGGAGTTCAAAGACTTGGAGGATCCTCTCACCATAATCAATATTTATGGGCCTTGTACAAAAAGATTACCCTTCTAAGAAAACATGGGCAACTCTGGAGCTCTCAGCGACCCTATGTTGGTAATTGGGGGGATTTAAAATTCACATTAAATTTAAGGGAAGTGTGTAGCCCTAACCCTAGTTGGGATTCCCAAAGTGATTGCTCAGATTTTTGGAAAACCTCATTCGATAAACCTTGAACCAATTAAATTGGTTCCCACGTGGAGGAACTTCTATGTTGGGGATGGAGCCATTTCTAAATGGTTGGATCGATTCTTAGTTTCTCAACATTTTTTCAATTGTTCATTAACTATGAAATCTTGGGTGTCTGCAGGTGGCATGTCAGATCACTCACCTATAATTCTTCATCTGATCTTAGGAGGAGAGATGTCGTATGCGCCCTTTAAATTCAATCCCTCTTGGTTATAGGAGGATGACTACTTGGTCATACGAGGATGAGTACAGGTGTTTGATTTAATCTTCTTGGGTGCATCTCAACTCTTCATCTCCATCCTCTTCAGTGCAATAGTTTACTGACAATTCGACCAGAGTTAATGAGGCATTGAAGAAATGGGCTAAGTCTCACAGGGAGAAGAACTACATACTCCTTATTGAATCAAAGTCAAATATTGCTAATTTATATGCAGCCAATACCTTTGGTAGATGGTTGGCAAAACAACTTTCCCAGCTACAAGAGTATGAATTCTCACGACACTCTATATTGCATCTGGGGAAACAAAGGTGGTGCCTTGACAACAGGGTGGTGTGGATAAAGGATGGCGATGATAACTCTAAGTTTTTTCATAATTTTGTAGATTATCGAAAGAACATTAATACAATATGGCAAATCCAAACTCAGGATGGTTCGACCATTCGCTCGTTCACTGCCAAAGCCAATGAAGCAACTCGTCATTTCAGCTCTCTATTTCATGAACTGGTGGGTTGTCCCATCCAAGAGATATGGGAAGTCGTTTCAAAATTTCCCCAAGTCTTCACAAATGACATGAACAATACATTGATCGAAGAAGTAACGAAAGCAAAGGTCCTCACCACCCTCTCCTCCATGCAAAGAGGTAAAAGTCCCGGGCTAGATCAGATTTCAGTGGAGTTTTTTGTTGGGTTGTATGATCTAATAAAGGATCATCTCCTCACAATGATTCATGATTCTCGAAGGGCACAACAAGTGTTGGGATCATTTAACGCAACGTTTATTGCCCTGATCCGTAAAAAACAAGACATGAGGTCATTTGGAGAATATCAACCCATCTCTTGTTGTGGTGTAATATACAAAATGATAGCAAAATATTTTAGCAAGAAGATTGAAGCCAATCTTTAGTGAAATTATTTCGGAGGAATAATTCGAATTTCTTTGAAAAAAAGACAAATTCATGTCGTTATGGCGATCGCCCAAGAGGCTCTCCACTCAGTTCACTAGCACAAACAGGTCGTTGCCATTCTCGAGCTCAACCTATCTAAAGCATATGATTGGGTAAGTTGGTCCTTCCTACGATTGGTTCTATTAAGAATAGGCATGGAACTCTCAGTGGTCAATTCGATTCTAGGGTGCGTTAAGTCCACCTCATTTCAGTTTTAATCAATGGTGCACCTTCTAGGTTCTTTCGAGCATCTTGGGGCCTCAAACAAGGTTGTTAGTTGGCCCCTTTCTTACTCCAGATTGTCACCAAAGCACTGAGAAAATTAATTGAAGATGCCATGATAAAAGGAGAACTATGTGGGGTTAAGGTGGTGGGACAAGAAACAATCTCCAATCTTTTAGTCATTGATGGTGTTCTATGTTTGATCAATGGATGCTTGAAAGGATCAGGTGCTTTGGGAGGAGTATTGGATCTCTTTTTCAAGGCGATTGTGATGGAAATTAACATGGAAAAATCATGCTTAATCCTCTCTTAGATTCCCAATGATCTCGCTCCACAAATAATGGGATTTCTTCCTTTCCCTGGTAAGGATCTCCAATGTGGCTTCAAGTACCTTGTTTTAATTCTCAAACTCAACTGCTACAAATATGTTGATTGGATTTGACCGTAAAAAAAGGTCGAGGCTAAGACTTCCCTGTGGGACATTCGTTTCCTCTCCAAAGGCGGAAGGCTCACGTTGGTTAAGCCAATCCTCAAAAGCGTCCTTGTTTACTGGAGCTTGATAGCTACAATTCCTAAAGGAATCGACTAAAATTAAGAAACTTAGATTTCAGTTTATATGGGTTGGATTGTGCTCTTCCAGAGGTCTTCCCTTGTGAAATGGTCTCATGTCGCCTCCCCAAAAAAACCTTGAAGGTTGGGGTCTAAAAAATATTTTTCTTTTCTCCTAGCCATTAGCCACTCGAGGTCTCTAGAGGTTGTTGCAAAATAATTGACTATGGGGTAGAGTCATGAAAGACAAGTACATGTAGGTGCTCTCAATTGGATCCATTGTCTGGAAGGCATTGGTCAACACCTTTCCCTTGGTGGGGAAAAGTACAACTTGGAAGATTGAGAATGCGAGGTGTTGAAGTTTTACTTATACAGCTAGTAGTTATGATTATTATTTATTATTATAACCATTTAGCACATTGGATGCATAAATAAGATCACTGAAAGAGAGGCAATCACAAAAACAATAGAGACACACAAATTATCCTGGGAAACCCTCACGGGGGAGAAAACCCAGCAAAAACTTCCTCGATATAGATAGATTAAAGACCAAACATAAGATCCTCCTCTACTCCTTCACTAGGAAGAGTAGCGCACCACTTGACCAAGAAATACCAAGAGATAGACCAAAAACACTCCTTGACGTCACCCCCAGTTGCAACAACTTCTCCTCCAAGACTTGCGCACTGCAGAGCTAGGTGTGTATATGTCCAAATGAAGCACTGACCTCTCTTATAAATAGTGGTCTGGCCAACCTATAATCAGGTATGGGCCGACCTGTCACTTTACCCTCTTAATTTACAATTAACTATTAAGGCACAATAGGGTCGACTTTTAGTAAGGCACAATAGGGCCTAATTAAATATAATATAATATTATTATTCAACTCTCTCTCAGGTAGAATATTCTTCAAAGTTACAATATTTCAACACTCCCCCTTAAAATGAAGGGTATTCTACTGACAAAATTAATAACAACTAACTGAACTCAATACATCATCAAGAGGAGGGGACATTGTCATCATCATCGGGAACACTATCGGTCATATCTATAGATCATCGAAAGTTTTTCTCATCGTCAATATCATCATCATTTGTAGCATGGAGCTGGAATAACATCATCATCAACAACAACATCAAGTTGGAACATCAACATCAATAGCACGAAGTTGGAACAACAACATCAACAACATGGAGCTGGAACAACATCATCAACAACACGAAGCTGGAACATCAACATCTACATGTGGCAACATAATGAGGCAGGTGCATCAACAACAACATCTATGGTACTCTGACAGATCGTCCTTACCGAACCTCCGAGATCTGCCTAGGAATCATAAGATTCTTTAGGATATAGAATCCTAACTGAGCTACCACGTGGTACTTTAACAGACCGTCCTTACCATACCTTTAGGAATTGCCCATGAATCATAATATTCCCTAGGATATAAAATCCTAACTGAGCTACTACTACTGAACACAGCTGGCATATACATCCATAGGTACTCTGATAGACCGTCCTCACCGGACCTTCGATATCTTCCCAGGGATGATCAGTCCCCTAGGATATAAATCCTAACTGATTTACCTGTTGTTGGTCAGGATACCATAGTATCATCAACATCACCCCCCTTTAAAGGGAGGTTCTTTCAGACTACACCAAGCTTGTATCAGAAGTACTCAAACTTCACACAAGACAAAGGCTTAGTCAACACATCTACAACCTACTGATTTGTGCCGACATATTGGAGCTTTACATCTCCCTTCTGCACCATGTCACAAATGTCGTGGTACAAGATCTCTATGTGCTTCATCTTATCACGGAACACTTGGTTCTCTGTCATCTTTATGCAACTATGATTATCACAAAATATCACGGTAGCATCCATCTCTAGGTCAAATAGAGATGTCAACAACTTCTGAAGCCATATAGCTTCACAACTGACAGAACATATTGCAATGTACTATGTTTCTGTCGTATTGAGAGCAATATTGGATTGCTTCCTGCTTTGCCATGAAATCATGGTTAACCCCAAACTGAAACTACTGCCCGAAGTGCTTTTTTCTGTCTGAAGCACTTCCAACCCAATCTAAATCAGTATATCCATACAATTTGAAGTCATAATCTCCAGTATAACATAGGCCATAATTCAGTGTACCCTTAAGGTATCTCATCACATTCTTTGTAGATACAAGGTGAACACATCTAGGCTCCACCAGATACTGACTCAAGGTGTTCATAACAAAGCATATATTTGGTCTGGTATTCGTCAGATACATCAATGAACCAATCATCTGTCTATACATAGTAACATCAACTATTTCTGACGAAGTATCAACTAATAACTTCATATTCGTTTCCATAGGAGTGGACATAGCTTTACAGTCCATCATGTTGAATCTTCTCTAGAATTTTCATAACATACTTTCCTTGATTAAGGAAAATCTCTTCTAGGATCCACCATACTTTAAGATCTAAGAAGTAGTGCATCGAGCCTAGGTCCTTCATTTAAAATTCAGCGGAAAGATTCTTCTTACAATCTATGATGAGCTTTTATTCATCTGTGAAGAATAAGTCATCCACATATATCAACAATATAACGGGTCCATCATTCTCAATCTTGAAGTAAAGGTTGGGATCAACTTTACTCCTAGTAAAGCACAAGCTCATAAAAAAAACTATCAATCCTGCCATACCGAGCTCTTGGAGCTTGCTTCAACTTGCAGACATTAGTCTTCTTGTCCTGTACTTCAAAACCAAATTTTCACATCACATTCTACTAATCTGGTACACTTGCTCACCTGCAACTCAATCTACATACTTATGTGTTAGTTCTATGTGCTTTCTACAAAGCACTATCTGTCTCACTGCCTGAGAGCATGTCCTCTACTCTCTTTGCAATTGTTCCTTCTAGAATTGGGACTCCGCACCTACAACTGTTATTTTTTAAGCTGAGAATGATTGCTCTATTCTCACTGTAGCTGTTAAACTCTGAGAGTAGATCTTCTACTCGACCACGATGACAGATTCATTTGCTCCCTCTGAATCTCATACTGCATTGAATTCTTTTAATGGATCATGGTTGTTCTATATATACTTAATTTTGATCAGTGGAGCAAGTGTCTCGTCATAGTCTTGTCCCTCTTGTTGGGAGAATCCTCTGGACACAAATTAGGCCTTGTACATCTCTATATTGTTATCTGCAACACGCTTGATCTGTTGGATCAATCTTGGAATTCACCACTGACTTCCCTTCTGGTCTTAAGGCAAAATCCATATCCCAGTCCTTCTGACTGGCTTCCTCCTCTATCATTGAAACAAGGGAATCTTCTAAGGAGATTTCATGTCTCCTAGAGGTCTCCGAAGCTACGATCTAGTCTTCTCAACTCATGGCATCTGTCTGTCCATCCTGGAAGGTGTCCCTTTTTCCCATCTAATCCTCTTTGAGATCAGGCTCACTCTTGAGTATTTGTACTCCCTCTGAAGCTTGACTCCCTTTGAGTCTAGATTTCTTCCGAGTCTACAAAAACTTCATAGTCTCTGCAGGATATACTTGGTGTTGAATACCAAGTCTTAATATGAAAAGTTGAGTCAGACTGCAAACGAATTATTCTTTCTATCAAGGTGATTTCAATATCCATTGACCAAATCTATTGTGAGTTCTATTCTAATGTTCGGTCATCTTTGGAGCCTTCTGCTCCTTACACTCACTCTCCATATGAGATACTTTGTATCTCAAAAGTAGATTTTTCTTCATCTTCTTTGGTACATGGATGTATACAATTTGGATAGTCTGCTCCATGTCTCATCTAATATGTTGCCTCCTGTAACTGTCACTACAGCTTCCTCAGGGTTATCACCTGTGACCTCGAACCTGGAGTCTTGTCCTCGAGAATGAGTGCTGTTGATTTTCTTCCGAGTCTCCTTCACTCAAGATGACAAGTATTTTCTTCAACCTGTCCTTTGTACTAAGATAATATTCTTTCTTGAAATCTAAGTTAGAGAATAAACTCTTATAATCTCAACTTTAATCAATCTAATATCTTGACTTTAATTTTTGACCAATGGTTAGTATGATGGTCATAACTTCAACATACAACCTAGATGTTCATAAGATCAAAATAATGTCATAACAAATAGATGCATATCAAAGTAAACAAACTCGGGGTGCATAGTTCCTTTGAATGTGTTGGATCTGAGATCCTTCTCGATCTATGATTGTTGCTTAGACAAAAGATCATTTTGTTAGAATGTGCTCGTTTAACCATAGACAATATCGTTATTGTCACCCAACCATAGGCCGAAGCCCCCCCCCCCGAGCACCTTTACCTTGACGGAGAGAAAAATCCTGGTAGCAAATCAATAGCCAAGCAAGAAGTAACCAAAGCTGATCAGAGAGTCCAACCCAGAAAGATAGAAACTATAGACTTCAGAACTGGTGGCAACACCTTCTCCAGGACTTGCGCACAAGACTGTTGTTATAGCAAGATTTGCCTCACCATTGCTATCTTGCACAGAGGGCCTTTTTCCATTTCCCTATGCAGACTTATCATCCCTTTTTGATAAATCCAGAGCTAAAAATAAACATTTTCCCACATATATGCGCCCTATCAGCTATACAGTAAGCGTATACGCAAGCTGCTCCACTACAGCCCGCGTACATCGGGATTTGTGCCAAAAAATACAAAAAAGAAGTCGGGTTTCCATGTCACGACCAGAGATCTCTTATCCTTGGCCTTCCATATACTGGAAATGTTCTGACTCGGCCCTTCAATTGCATTTTGAAGGCTATAAGAGCACAATTTTGAGCTATGAAAAGGAGGAGAAAGCATTAAACTTTGAGAGCAAAGTTACTCTGGAGAAATTACTTCATATTGAGTTTGCATCCCTTTGTCCCTCAAGTCTGAACACGGTGTTCAACCCCCAAGCTCTTTCCCTGTTATTGAGAGAACCTCATTGTCTCTCTCTTTTGAGCTTGCCTTTGGTAGAGGATTGAAGTGGTGGAGACCTAGTTGGAAGGAACTTGGTTCCTTGGTTTCGAACCATGCTGACATGGAAGTTTGCAATGTTGACACTTCTGTTGATCAATTATTAATAGTTATACTCCTTTCATGTCCTATTGGTATCATGCAAATATATGATTATTATCCATGGACATGTTTGTAATGTTTATTAATGGATTATGCTATCTGATGTGCTAACCCCTTTACATTATCACTATATACTTGCTTTCCTTGTTCGTTGAGAACTTATTGCAGGTACAAAGCTTTGGGTCGGAGTGCTCAACGGTGGAACATCATCAAATGTTGGATCAACGTAGGCCTCTTTCTTATCTTGCACATTAGTTTATATAGCATACAATGGAATTGAGTTAATTTATGTAGTCATACATGTCTGGTGTGGTTTACCCTTGGCCATAGAGAGTTTTTCCCTTGTAACAGAAATGGCGACTCCACTGGGGAGAGATCTTCCTTCTAAAAGTTGAAGTACTTTTTCTTCTTGCATTGCTCTTTTTTCTTTGTGTTTCTTGTCGTATCACTACTTGGCAGATTTTGTTCACTCCGAGTCTGAGTTTTCAGCCCTTTTGCACTTGCTTGGCCTTGTTTTAATGCTTGTACGCTTCTTTTGCCTTGACAGTCGTGTACACACGAGTGCTGCCTCTCTGCAAGCTGCGTATATACACACTCTTCTCCTGAACAGTCGCGTATACCACTTTTCCTTGTTTGTTTGCTTGGTTTAGTGACTATTGGGTGAGTTTTGATGTTTGTTGAGCCTTCTTAGGTCTCTGTAGTGTCTGTTGAGATTCTCTGGGTTGACAGGAAGCTTGTTGGGAGTTGAATTTATGGGCGTAGTCTTACTCATTGTTTTTCATTTTTTTGGTTTGTCCTTGAACCCTGGGCTATTTGCTTGGTTGCTTGGTATTCTACTCGAGTTATTTCGTTTATATACATTATAATTTATATATCAGGTTGATTTTCAGTCCATGCATTTTCTCTTTAATATATTGAAAATACGAAAAATAGGCATTTTGCATTGGTTAACATTTTTGTCTTTGAACCTTTATCATTAGCTTAGTACATTTAACGAAAGATTGAATTTTAATTCTGAATTGCAGAGTTGAAATTGAAAATTGCATTGTTTTTATTAGCATATCATTCATTGAAAAGTTAAAGGTAGACTTTGCATTATATTCACATTTATCTTTTGCAGAGTCATAACATCATGAGTTTCGCTTCCATACCCTTTTGAGTAATCATGGCCAATAAAATTTACGCTTTAAACTAAAATTGATTAGTCACGATTTTATTTTTAGGGTGCACAAACTAGCCTAGGATTTAGTGCCTTGGAATAGGATTTTGTGAGTAAAATTCTCCAAGGCAATTAAATCAACATATGTGTCTGAGACAGGGAGTTGAGAAGTCCATTGTATAATTCGTAATATCAGGAGGCTCCGCTCACACCGGAGTTAATCACAAGGTCGCGCGAAGTTAGTTGAAGGGATAACCCATGGATTCTCGCCTAGCGTCAGAGATATTTTTGTGGATTTATTCGTATTTGGGGATATTGCTAGTACACATACCTCTGTGAGAGGCGGTGCTTTCAAGGTTTCGGGCTTTGCTACCTTGCCCATATGGTGATCCAGACTTATGACTACTCGCATGTGCATCAGTTATACAATGATTTTTAGTTGCTTGACTTAGGTATCTCATAGGTTACTTGCAGGGGTTATTCTACTTGTATCCTGGGTCAGATAGAGGTCGGACAACACACATCCTTTATGGAGAATTACCTCTCCGGGGGGATCTGACCGAATGGTTGTTAAGCCCACGAGGGCCTCTATAATTGATCTTGTTACTTTCAAACTTTAGCAGGGTATCTCAAGTCCCTCTTGGACAAGGCATACCTTCTTTAGCGAGGGAGGCCACTCAGCCACTTTATCCCGTTTGCATGCATATTGGCCGTTTGACGTTTTGGTATGCTCTTTGACTACTAGTTGGACTTAGGATATATTTGTATTCTATAGAGTCATAAGTCATCGTGGAGTCGGACCAACTTCCCCGCCGGTCCTGTCAGTTGCTACAGTTACCACCGGATTTCGAGTTCTTGCCTTCTAAAAGGCGTAGAGTTTGTAGAAGTGGTACACACACATCCACCTTTCAGACTTGTGGTTCCACAAGGATGAGTACTGAGTCTAGTATTCATAACACTGGGAGTTCTTCGACTCCCATACCCACTATAGTTAATGGCACCCCTTCGACTCCTGCAACCGCTACAGTTCCAGTGTCGGAGGCTTATACTAGTACTATGGCTTGACATGTAGTTAGTGCTTCATCTCTTGCCTCGAACCCTTCTGGGGCTTTCAATCACTCATCGGGTTACAATGTTCAGTCCATCCCTATGGCTTCTAGTCAATTCTCTTATGGTATGCCTAACTTCACGTCGCAGTTTTCAACTGCCATCCCAACTGTTGGCCCCAACGCTAGCCTTGGACTTGGGGGCACTACACCTCCTTACACTCCTTTTTCGTTTGGTGGTTCTCATATCCCCCAAACGAATCCTAATTTAGGAAGTGTCCCTTTTCTTAACCCTGGGTCTAATCCTTCTACAGTTGGATGGAACAACCCAGCTGGCGGACAAGTTTTGCCTTACATCCCTATCTCCTCGGTGCGAATTCCGACCAATACTTTTGGCATGATGAATCCACTTCAATCCTCCGGATTCCCACCTGGAGGAGGTCAGTCTTACACTTTTGGCAACCCCCAACCCGAATCCAATCCGGTTGGGGGGAAATTTCAAAACCCTCAGCTCGGATCTAATCCAGCCGGGGGCAAATTTCATAATCCTTATCAGAACATTCCTGATGGAATGATGCCCAACCCATCTTATACGAATCAACCTAGAGGAGGTCCTTATAATTCCAGACAGGGTTTTGGTCCTTACCAGAATCCTAGATGGAATGCAATTCCCAACGCACAATCTTTCACGGGAGGGTGGGGCCAGATGTCGCAACCCCGTCTCCCTTTTCTAGCCACACTTAATTTGCCAAACTTGTTTAATTTAATGAACAACCTGGTGAGTCATGATCCCACATGGTCCCCTATCCCCACCAAACTTTCATCAAACATTCCAAAGTTTGAAGGTAAGAATGGAGAGGACCCTGGTGATCACGTCACTACTTTTCACCTTTGGTGCTCATCGAATTCTTTGAACCATGATTCTATTATATTACGATTATTCCAATGCACTCTCATTGGAGTTGCGTCATAATGGTATATTGAGCTACCTAGGGGGACATACAGGTCATTCCATCAGTTGGTGCTAGCCTTTCTCAACCATGTTCAATTGCCCATTCGTTACGATGTTGGTCTTGAACTTTTGTTGACTCTACGCCAGGGTACTGACACTCACATCTCAGACCATATCCAGGAATGACGTAGACAAAAGCGGTTGATTAAGACTCCTATACCCCCTAAAGTCTTTGCACCCTCCTATCTTGAAGGACGTTGCTACTTCTGGGGTATTCAACGAGGAAGAAGCTATCATTAGAGCCTAGCAACTCGATTTGATATATGCTCAGTATGGGATGTTATATCACCTTCTTCTAGATGCACCGCGACCAAATCACAATCCTAGACATAATCTCGGACCTCATGTCGATGGCATTGTAGGGTCTGCCAATGTAAAGTCCACAGTCTCGAAAACGAAGTTTGCTGGAGGATCAGCTTCATCTGCATCCTCCAAACTCACCCAATCGGCGGATGTACATTTCGTGCAATCGTCGAAGAACCCAAATGGTGACCAACAACCAGATGGGAATAAAAGGAAAGGTCAAAACAATCGTAGGGGTGGGAAGAATAACAATAAACCTAAGGACAAAGACAATAATAGGAGACATAATGATAATGTTGGAGAGGGCAAGAAAGAGAAACGTAAGGTGAAGTTTCCTTGTAAACTTTGTACCGATGACCACCTTACACATTTATGCTCCAAACTTGCAGAGGCTGCGAGGCTTTTAAATCTATCGCCCGTTGTGCTGACGAATCCATTCCCACACAACCAACACTTAGCCTCGATCTCTTCGAACGTCGGAAATGCGCCCGGTGGAAATCAAAACCCACCGTCGCAAGATGGAGACAGTGATTGTATCAATATGGTCGACACGAAAATTGATATAGCCACCCGCTCTCAAGATTATAGCTCTTCAAAAGCTAGTACCAGTCTAGAAGCTCCTCCTCCCCCTCTGTAGACGAACTTACAGATTGAGAAACTAGAGCCACCGCCTCGTATTCTGAAAGGAGTACTTAAGCGCTCTACCCACAACCCTAATGCTAGAGCCGCCCATAACTACTCTATTGTTGAGGATCTGGACCAAACCCCTTGCGCGATGTCGGCTTTGGAGGCACTCCAGACTGTCCATCACAGAGGAATGCCTTACTCACTGCCTTAGGAGCTCTAGAACCTAGTGGCTTAAAAATTATCAAATTTGACGTCACGGATGTGAAGCCTCGCTTACCATACCATGTGAATTTCCAAATCCACGTGCAATATTCCAAGTATATTGTCAAACGAGTAGTCGTTGATGAAGGTGTTTCCACCTGCGTGATGTCCCTGGTCTGTTGGAAAGCTCTCAGTTCTCCGACCCTTTCCAAGTCATCGAACATGTTCACTACACTCGACGGTTATTCCTTCTGCCCTCATGGTATCCTCCCCTCCTTTCTGGTCCAGTTAGGTGGGAAGACGGTAGAGGTGGAGGTAGAGGTAGTTGATGCACCTCTCGATTAAATCCTATTACTAGGTTGCAATTGGACCTATGCTATGGTCGTTGTCGTATCGTATGTCTTTCGTGTACTTTATTTTCCTCATCAAGCGGATATCGTGACTATCGACCAGTTATCCTTTGCGTACTCTAGTCCTAACGCATCTGTTGGACCATTGATCCTTGTGATCTACAATTCTCAGCTGGAAACTGAGAATATCGGTGCCGGAATGTATTCTTCCCTCATGGGTACTTTAGACTTCTCGGCACTAATTCACCACATTTACACCATGTCTAGTAGGCCCGCTTCTGCAGGGAGGTCCATTCCTTTCCGCACTTCCTATTTTAGTGATCCATGGACCCTACCTTCTCCGACTTTGTCATGTGAAGGACAGTTGCATGTTGGCATGGCTATACCACTATCGACAGCAGAGATTACGTATCAAGTTGTTCTTGACTCTTCCACCGATCCTGATCCTATTACCTCGTAGACAGACGAGGAGGATCCAGTTCTTAGGCCTGTATGGGCCACCTCGTTATCTTGTTTGCATGATTACTTATATGAGACTTTGCCTTCGGACGAATACATCCTCGAAGCCATGAATGGTTCCGAGAGACCTTGGGATGACATGCATCATCGATCCTATTTTCTCCCAAGTCTTGAAATAATCGAGTAAGATGACTTTCAGTCTACCCTAAGTGAGATAGTCGGTCACGCCGTAGTTTCACTTGATACGCATGACATTTATGCCGAAGGAAATATGGCGAGTATTTCTCCTACTGTCTCGATCGATATCTCTTGTAACCCTGGCAAGATTGAGAATGTAAATATAGGTGCGGATTGTTCGCCAAAAGAAGTTATGATCTACACCGATCTCTTCAAAGAATTTCGAGATTTATTTGCTTGGTCATACAAAGAGATGCTAGGGATCGACCCTCAGATTGTCGAACATGAGATTAGAACTTACCCAAATGCTAAACCAGTTCGACAACGTCTTAGAGCTGTGAATACTAGGAAGGCCCATGCTATTAAGGCAGAGGTGGAGAAGCTGCTTAACGTCGACTTCATCTACCCGATTCCCTTGACTGAATGGGTATCCAATTATGTTCCCGTAAATAAAAAGAAAGGAACCATTGTGTGTGTATGGACTTTCGCGACCTGAACAAGGCTTGTCCTAAAGATAACTTCCCCATGCCTTTCATTGATCAGATTCTCGATGAGTGTGCAGGAAGCGAAATATTTTCTTTTATGGACGGATTTTCGAGCTATAACCAAATCCAGATCAAACCTGAGGACCAACACAAGACGACATTTGTATGTCCTTGGGGTACTTTTGCATACCGAAAAATTCCTTTCGGCCTTAAAAACGCCGGAGCAACCTTCCAACGTGCCATGACTTTTTCTTTTCACGATCTCAAGCACATAGTCGAAGCCTAACTGGATGATCTTGCTGCTCACTCTCGCAAGAGAGTGGATCATGTTATACACCTTCGACTAGTTTTTAAAAGATGTCGTTACTATAGAATCCGATTAAACCCTCATAAATGCATCTTTTGTGTTAAGTCTGGTCGTCTCTTAGGGTTTTTAGTTTCCGAGACCGGGATCATGGCAAATCTTCTTAAGGTTGAGGCAATACTTCAGTTGCCTTCCCTGCGCACAATTAGACAACTTCAAGGTTTATAGGGAAAAGCTAACTTTCTACGTCGGTTCATAATGAATTATGCCAATATTACTAAGGGTTGCATGCGCCTCTTGAAGAAGGACACCCCCTTTATCTGGGATGAGCGAGCCCAGGAGTCTTTCGACACTTTAAAGAAATCCTTGGTATCGACCCCTCTGCTAAAATCTCATGATTACAGTAGAGATTACCTACTGTATATTGTCGCGTCTGTAGAGACGATTGGTATGGTTCTAGTTCAGGAGGATGATGAGCTCCATGAGCACGTCATCTACTATCTCAGTCGAAATTTAGTCGGTCCTGAGCTTAATTACTCTCACATTGAAAAGATAGCTTTGGTTGTCGTTCAAGCAGTCCAACACTTACGTCATCATATATTACTTTGCAAGACTACGATGGTTGTCGATGTCAATCCGTTTCAATATGTCCTTACTAAACGTATCATCGGGGGAAAATATAATAAATAGATTGTAATCTTACAAGAATTTGATCTCGACTTCGCTTCGGCCAAGTCTAAGAAATCACTAGTTTTTGGAGAGTTAATATCTGATTTTCCACGATTAGAAGAGGATGTTATCCATGTTTATTCGTTTGCAGACGAACACATTTTCCTTGTCTCGTCGTCTGATCCCTGGTATAGAGACATTGTTTTATATCTTCAAACCTTGAAGTTCACTCAACATCTCTCGCTAGATGATCGACGACGTGTTAGTTACCAAGCCAAAAAGTATACCATCGTCGATGGCACTTTGTATCGTCAAGGAGTAGATAATATCTTGCGTCTTTTCCTTACTCACGAGGAAGTCGAGTTAGTCCTAAATGATTGCCACAAAGGGGCTTGTGGTGATCACCTATTCGAGCTTGCAACAACCCAAAAAATCCCGTGAGCCGGTTATTTTTGGCCCACTATATTTAAAGATTGTATCGAAGCGATTAAGAAGTGTCACCCCTGCCAGGTGTTCACTCAGAAAATGCGCTCGCATCCAACCCCTCTTCACCCAGTCATCATCGTCGGTCCCTTCACCAAGTGGGGGGTATATTTTGTTGATTGCAACCCAACTTCGGCTAGGGGGCATCAACACATTATTGTGGTCATCAACTACTTTACTAAGTGGGTCGAGGCCATGCCTACTGTAAAATCTGATGGGAAGATTGCAGCCTTCTTCGTGTTCAACTAAATTATCGCCCGGTTCGGTATCCCGAGTGAGATTGTCACTGATCATGGCAGTCACTTTCAAAATGAAATGATGGTAGAACTAGCATCTAATATGGGGTTTAGACACAATCATTCATCCCCTTATTACCCCCAGGCAAATGGGCAAGTAGAGGCCGTCAACAAGTCTCACAAGACCATTTTGCAAAAAGTTGTCAGTCGGAGTAATTCCAATTGGCACATCATGCTATATCCCGCGCTGTGGGCATACCGAACCTCGGTTAAGACTGCCACTGGTTTTTCCCCTTTTTAGTTAGTGCACGGTGTGGTGTCGATCCTTCCTATTGAATCCGAAATCCCTTCTCTCAAGTTGGCAGTCGAGCTCCTACCTAACATTTCAGATTTAGAATGACGCCTTGTGCACTTGGAGAGTCTTGACGAGCAGCGTCGAGACACCTTTATGACTATTGAGGAAAACAAGAAACGTGTCAAGGTTGAGTACGACAAGTTTGTCTGTCCCTGGTCGTATGCTGAGGGTGACTTGGTTCTCTTATATGACCAAGTCAAAGAACCGTTAGGGGCAGGCAAGTTTAAACCCATGTGGCACGCTCCTTACATCGTGCGATGTGTCCTATAAAAAGGAGCCTACGAGTTAGAAGATTATGAAGGGAATAAGTTGGTCAAGCCCAAAAATGGGCTCTACTTGAAAAGGTACTACGCTTGAGCCCTAGGCTTGGGCATAACTCTTTGTATACTAATGTAAATTTAGAGTATATATGTCTCTTTTCTCCTTTTCGTTTGTCTTTAGCTTTCTTATCGAGTTTTCCCTTTGTTGGCAAATGTCAACGGAGTCTTCGATCCATCAAGGATTCGCAGATGGAGCCAGTTGTCATACACGGAACTTGGCTTCCACCGCTTGGGTGGTTTACTCACCTGAAGGTCTGTTGGTGTCTTCAAATGGCGCATGCCTAAGGCCATCCACGAATAAAGTGGTTGAATATAGCGTCGTCATAGAAATTTTGCGCGATGCTATATTGCATGGCATTCGCTCTTTAGAAGTTCGCTTGGATTCCCAGTTAGTAGTATGTCAGTTGAACGACCGTTACTGCGTGCGTGATCCTACTTTACTCTGTCAATTCCTACGAGTACATCTTTTAGAACGACAATTTGATTTTATTACATATTATCACATTCCTAGGAGTTCTAATCATGTATCTGATGCCTATGCTAATTACGTTTTATATTGGCATTTGTCACATTAATAAAGCAAAGAAAACCACTAAATCAATGTACACATTGTAAGATATAAGTAAAGTCGAAGATCCTTTTTTATACATTTCAAAATATGGTGTTTATATTACAAAATTGGGGCTAAAACCCTCAATACACATATACAACCGGTATACATATCCCATGACATCTACGCCTGTGGCATCGGGTGCGTGTCATGGTAGCAAACCACGGAGTTTGCGAGATGTCGGAAGAGTCGTAACCATGCTCTAGGTACACCAACCACCTGTCGCTGCATGGCTTCAGGTAGGTCCTCTACCTGAACCATAGGAATCCTTTGTGTCAAACGAGACAGGTTGCCTTGCACGTTTTGTAGGAGTCTCTCTACTTCTCCTCCTGCCGCCTCATATCCCCGGTTCCTCCCTCTATGTCATAGGAATCCCTCTGATCATCGCGGACCCACGTCTGCGATTACAGAAGTGTCTAGTTAAT